>JAFEMH010004552.1:0-203885 GCA_022495995.1 Adenophora triphylla var. japonica | reverse complement strand
TTGAATGAGGTTTAAGACCTTAAGCGGTTTCTAATGTTCTACAAACAAGCAAGCTTTGACTTGTAACAAAATTTTTGGAAACTATGATGCAATTTCCATTAATTTCCTAAAGATGATTAACAAGTACAAAGCTATTGAAAGGAAATTACAAGATTACAAAAACAAAAATGAAGTAAGTCGGACAAAGGAAGATACAAAGAAAGTGCGGTCCAAACTTACCAAAAATCACAAGGAAAAAGCGGTTTACCGCCGAGGCGGCTTGTTCACTTCATGATCGCCTCCACCGGGCCCACTCTAGATTGGTCAAAAACGCTTCCTTAGTCTTCTTACTTCCTCTCGCGGTTCCTCGCGAGAGTAGCTTCAAGCTTCTTTAAGGCATTCACGTAATGAGCAGAGGTAGAATTGGTGGCACCAACCGCTTTGGTGTTTTCCATAAGGTTGTTTCTCGATGGTATCCAAACGCACGTGGAGGGATGAATAAAGGGAATTGAAAATAGTATGGATCTCCTCCGCACAAAGAGCGGTTTGTTCTTGGATAGCTTCCTTCATTTGATCAAGATCAATGGTAACTCTCGAGAGGTTTTCAGTCATGAATTTCAAGCTTCAATCTTGGCAATGAATCCAGCCTTCAGTTGTCCAGTGGCCAGTTAAATTCATCCCGAATCTCATTCAGCTTTGCCATTGAGGCATCTCCAACACATTCCAGATTTACCTCGAGTCCACCTTGAATATGTCAATTTGCTCCAACATCTTCTCTAAGGGAATTCAAGGCGGTTTGGACAATCTGTGCCATTTGCGGTCCTGGAGTTTAAGGTGGAAACAAGTTTTGAGGTCGATCCCCAAGGTCTTTATCAATGGAATTGAATCTTCTCTTGAATTTCACTCAAGGTTTTGACCAATCCTTCTTCAACAGCCGGGTTTTGATAAGAGACGCCGGTTTGATCATCGTGAGCAGCTTGAGGAGGATGGAGGGTTTGTCAGATCTCTCCCCTTAATGGCATCAAGCAATGTCGATTTAAGGGTTGCCATCTCCAGTGGATTGAGACTCTACCTTGGCATGAAGAACAAGGTTTGATCTCGTAGAGATTTGAGAGAGAGGTTTGGAGGGAAGCATTGGAAGCGGTTAGATGTCATTGGAAGCGGCCGCCTTAATGACATGACCTTGGTTTATTAGGAGTTGGCTTTGGATGAGGGAAAGGCTCAAGGATTCGGGGAATAGTCAGCAAGGAGGTGCGGTTGAGGTAGAAGCGGTTGGAAATATAGGAGGTGGTTGTGTTTGGGTAGTTTCAGGAGCGGTTTTGGTTTGAGTATTTGTTTGAGGAGGAGACTTTTGGTGATTGGGTGAATTTTGTGGAGGAGGGGATTTTGAAGGAGAGTTGGATTTAGAGCGGTTAGTGTGTAGGGGAGCGGTTTTTGTTAGGAAATTGTCGTGGGTTGGATCATCTCTAATCGACTTAGAGGTAGCATGTCCAAACAGAAGGTTTGACCGCCATTGTTGATAGGTAGGCAGTGAGTAGGGGTTTGGTTGGAATGTTGGGAGTTCATGGAATGGGAATGTTGGGGTGAGTTATATTGGGATTGAGAAGATAGGGGTGAGAGAGATTTTCTGGGGGAAGGGGAAGGGGAAGGGGAATTTTGAGGAGGTGATTGAGGAGGGGAATTTGAAGGAGTGGGTGAGGGTTGGACAGGCTTGGTTTTCTTGAAGGGTTTCTTCTTAGCAGCCATTTTCTTTCTCTTGGGTTTCTCCCCCTGAGATTGTGCGGTTTTGTTGGGGGAAGGGGTTATGGATTTGGCTTTGGATGGTGATTTGGATTGAGAGTTGGCAGGGGATTGGGCTGGGGATTGGTTTGGAGATTGGACAGGAGAGGTTTGAGGAGATGGAGGCGGTTGGGTTTCTGGAGGCGGTTCATGGGGTGAGGCGGTTCCAGCTTCAGTGGTTGATTTTCCCTTGGCCTGATACTTCTCGCCTTGCTCCTTGGCCAATCTAGCAATCCTATCTTGGAGAACCTTCATCTGCTCTTCCACAGTCAATCCAGCCATCTCATCCCTAGCCCTTTTGGCTCTAGCCACCAAGTTGGGAATACTTGGGTCTTCCTCTTCTTCATCCTCTTCATCCACCAAGTTCATGGTTTCAGGCTGTCTTTCCTTCTTCTTCCTTTTGCTAGTACCAGCTCCATCATCGGGCCATGTGCGGTTTGGTTGCGGAGCGGTCTTGGCCTTTTTCTGAGGCGGTTCAGCTCTTGCTTGGGGTTTTCTGGACCGCTTGGGTGCTTTGGTGAGAGGAGCAGTTGTAGGATCTCTGAGTTCATAGGGCTCTTTCTTTGGATATGTATCTGCATCATACAAAGACTTGTACAAAGCATCACCATTGGCATACCTGAAAGTATGGCATGCTAGCACTCCAAGGGAATCATCTGAGCACCCACCATAAGATCTGGATTCTTGGTGACCATATCATCCAAGTGCTCATAGTCCATCAAACAGAGCGGTTAGGATCCCGCAAAGGTCTCCACCTCTGATCTTCACCTTTGACCTTGGACTGATAGGTCTCTATGCTATCCTTAATCTCAAAATAGAGAATTCTTGGCCAGTGAAGCTTGATCTCCATAAAGATAGCAGCACTGTACATCCATTGTTGGGATGTGAAATTGTTGTGGTTCCCAGTCTTTCCACAAATAGTTCTTCCCACTAGGTGACCAATGAAGTTCATCAGCTCACCAAAGTTCTTTCTGGGGATCTTCTTGTATTTCTTGGATAAGGTATCTACATTGGCGGTTTTGAGAGCAAGCAAAGATCTTCGATAACTTGATCAACCTCTAAGGGGGCACCACCAACTGCAAATCTGAAAAGTCTTCTTATATCAATGTAGTCAATGGAGAGCTTCATCCCTTCAACTACAGCGGTCAGGCAGGAAACTCTCTGGCCTTGCTCAAGAACTCTGGAATCCTTCTTAGCGGTTGCAAAGAATTGATCCACAAAAGATGGTACAATAAAATTTTGTTTCTTGGTGAAGAGCGGTAGGATGCCTGAGACTCTGAGCTTCCTCAGCAACTCCCTTCCTAGAGCATCTGTTTTGAGCTCTTCCTCATTCACTTCCCACCTGTAGGAAAGTAGTTGGATCCTATAAAATAAAGTTTCAAGTGTTAGATCCATTTGTGTATTCATAGTTCACATGCGGTTTGATCACCAAGCGGTTGAGCATTGGTGCGGTTTGAGAATTTCAAACCCCAAGTGAAACCATGAATACTCAACAAATAATGAGGATTTGTGAACAAAATTACTTAAGTACGTGGCATTGTAATCCAAACTTATCCCACACTGCAAGCAGTGATTAGAGAGGAATTTCTTGGTTTCCACTTCATATACTTAGTAAAAATCTCAAAATCAAAGAAGGAAGGAATTTAACCAAAGATGCGTGTTTCAAAGTATTTGAAAAGCGGTTTTAGAACATGCGGTTAAGGTTGAAATAGGTGAGGAGCGGTTTGAAACAAGAAATTTCTAAGCGGTTGCAAACAAAGGCGGTTTCAAACCAAAATAAAATCCAAAATTTCTAAAAAGTTGAAAATTTTCTAAGTGTTGGAAAACACTTTCTCGTAATCAAGGCAACCAAAATATGTGATTTTTCAAGAACAGTTCATGGGTTTTGTGAAGAACACCAAGAACATTCAAGAACACCAAGAACAGAGATACATGAAACTTAACCAAAGTGAGCAAATAATATATCAAAATGATCACATTGGGAAGGGATTAACAATATATCAATAAAATTTCAACTCTTTACCTTAATCATCAAGAAACACTAAAAATATAAAGTGGGTTTTCAAGTAGAGAAACCGAAAATCATAAAATTAACACTCAAATCATGCATTGATCATGAAATAAATTACATATATCTAATCTAAGCATGAATCCGAAAGCATATCCCAACAAAAATCATTGAAAATGAGTAACAAATAAGATCAAAATCACCAAAAGCATGAATCAAGAATACGAATGCTTTATGAGTGTTCATCCATGGCAGAGTTGAAGAAATTAAGAATTAGGGTTAGAGATGTTACCATTTCCAGAATGGGTTTCTTTGCCCTAGCAGTGGTAGAGGCTCTTTGTCTTTTTGAAGTAGAGGCCATTTCAGAAAAGGTTTTGAAAATGGAGATTTTGTGAAGAGTTTTAGAGAGAGAAAGTGAGTTGGTAAACAGAGTGTGCAGAGAGTTGGCAGAAAAAGATAGAATTTCACCAACTTAGGTTTATATAGGGTGAAGGGGGCAGGCAGTTGGTTCAGAAGAAATGATTGAAAATAAACCAACTGTTGCACCCTTTCACCTTCTGCACCTCTCTCTAAGACGGCTGACATGAAGGCTTTAAATGCTCATGTCCCCTTAGCATTAAATGCTCTAAAATTTTGAATTTTTGAGGGAAAACATTTGCAAAAATACCCTTTTGTCAAAAATAAAAAATAAATAAATAAAGGAATTTGAACAGTTTTTTTTCTTTTTTTTTTTTTTTTTTTTTAAAGTAATAAGGATAAGACATAAATAGAAAGAATTTACTCTTAGTTGAAACGCGGTTTTGATCCAAGCGGTCAGACTGCATCAAGCGGTTTGGAAGTAGCGGTTGGATGCAGGCGGTTGGATATCTTGCGGTTTTGACACAGGCGGTTCAACAGAAGCGGTTTGATTCCAAAAGGAATTTCAACCTAGACTCAACAAACAAGTTAGCAAATAAAAAGTATGGAATTTATTTAAGTTCAAGCATACCCATTTCTCCTCTGAGAAAAGAAAATCTCTTGGAGTCAAGAGCCTTTGTGAGGATATCAGCAATCTGGTTGTCTGTCCCCACGTACTCTAAATGGATATTCCTCTTCTCCACATGGTCTTTGAGGAAATGATACTTGATATCAATATGCTTGGTCTTGGAATGCATGACAGGGTTGTTGGAGACTGAAATTGTTGAAGTGTTGTCACACATGATGGGGCAATTCCCTTCATGGATTCCATAGTCTACCAACTACCTCTGCCTTCATCCAAAGGATTTGAAAGCAACAACTACCAAAGAAGAATATACTCAGCCTCGTGCTTGACACCTCAAGCTTGAAGCTTGCTTCTTGCCGGCCCAAGCAACTAGTCTATTCCCGAGGAAATGACAAGTACCACTAGTGCTTTCCTGTCAATAGTACAAGGCTGCATAACTGCATCCGAATAACCTACAAGATCGAAGTTCGAATCTTTGGAATACCAAAGTCCAAGGTTAGTGGTTCCAATATAAATAGCGGATTATATGCTTGACCACAATAAGATGTGCTTCTCTAGGATGCGCTTGATAGCGAGCACATACAGAGAGCACACTAAACATGATATCGGGCCTACTAGCGTTAAGTAAAGTAATGAGCCGATCATACCTCGATATAAAGTCTGATCAACTTTCTTACCTTTGAGATCCTTATCTAGCTTATTGCCGGTGGCCATAGGAGTATCATATGCTTTAGCATTTTCTAATCCAAACTTCTTTATTAACTCCTTGGTGTATTTAGCTTGGCTGAGAAAAATACCTTCTTCGCATTGCTTGATTTGAAGCCCGAGGAAGAATGTTAATTCTCCCATCATGCTCATCTCAAACTTGCTTTTCATTAGCTTTTCGAAACGCTTACAAAGTAACTCATTAGTAGAACCAAAAATAATATCATCGACATATATTTGAACAAGTAAAGTATGCTCATTATATTTGGCAATAAAAAGAGTTGTATCAATTTTACCACGTTTAAATCCTTTTTCTAGTAAAAATTTAGATAGAGTCTCATACCATGCCCTTGGAGCTTGCTTAAGTCCATACAAAGCTTTCTGGAGTTTGTAGACATGATTGGGAAATTTGGAGTCTTCAAATCCAGGAGGTTGAGCAACATACACGGTCTCTTGCAGTTTGCCATTGAGGAATGCACTCTTTACGTCCATTTGATATAACTTGAAATGCTTGAAAGAGGCGTAGGCTAAGAAGATTCTGATAGCTTCCAATCTTGCAACTGGAGCAAAGGTTTCGTCATAATCAATTCCTTCTTCTTGCCTATATCCTTGTGCAACCAACCTTGCTTTATTCCTAGTGATGCTTCCATTCTCGTCCATCTTATTCCTAAATACCCACTTAGTTCCTATCACTCCTTGATCCTGAGGTCTAGGCACCAAAGTCCAGACCTTGCATCTTTCAAACTGGTTGAGTTCTTCTTGCATAGCAACGACGCAACTGGAATCTTGGAGTGCTTCATCAATCTTCTTGGGTTCAACTTGAGACAAAAGTGAAGTATGCTCATCATAATTCGATCTCCTTGTTTGAACACCGGAAAACAGATCACCAATCACATTTGTGAGGGTGGCTAAGCGACTTCACGAACCTCCGGGGTAAGTCTGGTTGGGTGAGGTTTCTTGAAGATCTTCAATTGGAACGTCGTTAGATCCTTTAGCGAAGTCATGGAATGTAAGTTGACGAAGAGGTTCTATAAGCTGGATAGGGGAATTTTCAACTTCTTCTTCCCTTGCAGTTGCATCTGGAGTAGGAACTTCAGGTGCGGTTTCAAAAGTGCGGTTTGAGGGAATTTCAGTTGAGGGTGCTGGATTTTGCGGCTGAGGTTCAGGTGCGGTTTGAGATGGTTCACCTGGTTCATTATGCTCAACAAAATCATCAGCAACATTTGGAGCCAAATGTGGCTCAAGGAGAGAATGCTCATCAAAAGTAACATGGACAGACTCAACTATTTTTAAACTAGTTTTATTGAAAACACGAAAAGCTTTAGAATGTTTAGCATACCCAACAAAAATACCTTCGTCGGCCTTGGCTCCGAATTTACCTCTATTTTCTCTTCCGTTGTAGAGGACAAAGCATTTGCAGCCAAAGATCTTGAAGAATGCAATGTTGGGGGTTCTTCCTCGCCAAAGCTCATAGGGAGTCTTATTATAGGTTTTGTTGATGAGGGAGCGGTTCTGAGTGAAGCATGCGGTATTGATTGCTTCAGCCCAAAAATACTGAGGTAGCTTCGCTTCAGATATCATTGTCTTTCCAGCCTCAATCAACGTCCTATTCTTCCTTTCCACAACCCCATTTTGTTGTGGAACACCAGCTGTGGAAAAATTGTGATCAATCCCGTGGTCATCACAATACTGAGCAACACCATTGTTCTTAAATTCTGTTCCATTATCTGATCGAACACTAACGATGTCATCTTCTTTTTGAGTTTGGAGCCGTCTAAAAAGTGCGGTGAGAATCTCATAACAATCATCTTTGGAAATCATCATCTCAACCCACGTATATCTTGAGTAATCATCCACCACCACTAAAGTATATCTATTTCCTCCAATGCTGGCAGTGGTTACGGGTCCAAACAAATCTATGTGAAGCAGTTGTAAGCATCTTGAAGTTGATGGAGCGGTCTTGCTGGTGAAAGACGACGCGGACTGCTTACCAAGCTGGCATGCACTACATTTCTCTGGATGGTGGTCAACCACTTTAGGTAAACCACGAACGAGGTTTTCCCTACCAATCTTCGCAAGATACTTGAAGTTCAAGTGGCTCAACCTCTTGTGCCATAGCCAACTATTTTCGCTCACGTTCTTAGCTACAAAACAGAGATTAGTAATACTACATGCAGAATTTAGATCAATAATGTAAATATTACTCTTACGAATCCCTGTGAGTAGGGTGACGCCGGAAATGCTATCTTTGATAAAGCAGTTTGATGACGTGAAGTTGCAAAGCATTCCTTTGTCGCAAAATTGAGAAATTGAAAGGAGGTTGTGCTTGAGTCCTTCAACAAGAGAAACCTTCTCAATAGTTAGGTTTCCTCTCCTTATAACACCATATCCTATGGTCTTGCCTTTGTTGTTGTCACCAAAGGTTACAGATGGACCACTTGCTTCAACGACATCTTCAAGTAATGATCTATCTCCAGTCATATGTCTTGAGCAGCCACTGTCAAGATACCATTCATTATCCTTGGAGTGACCAGCCATGAAGCAGAGAACCTGAAATGTAAACATTAAGAACGAGGTCCCCCTTTATTCCTTGGGTCCTGAAGTTAGCAACCCTTTACGACCCACACCTGCTTGACAGAAGGAGGTTTACTCTTCCTGGCATTGGATGTGAACCGCAAAAGGCATTCTGCAGCCTTGTGACCTAAACCATCACACACAGAACATTTATAAAAGCTACAAGCATCATGAGGTTTTACTAACTCCTTACTCTTCTTAGGAGTTCCATGCGGTTTGGGACAAGGAAGCGGTTTGGGAGGTGCAGTTCCAGCTAACATTCCAGCTGATATAAAGGGAACAGGCTTTGGTTTGACCACGTATTTCCTGGGAACGCTATTCTTGCTTTTGAAGGCAGGAGGAGCGGTCGAAGAAGAAGCGCGGTCAGACCTGAAATTAGCAGAACCGCCTTTTCCACCAGAAGCGGTTGGAGCAGGGATTCTACCAATTCCATAAGCCATTTCCTCTTCAGGTGCTTCCACAGAATTCTTAGGTTTTAACACAGAATTCTTCCCATATTGCTTTCCTTTAGGGTAGACATAATTTACTTGTCTTGCTTTACCCTTACCCTTAGCATGCTTCTCCTTGGGAATTTCTTTAGTTAGTTCTGGAAATTCCTCATCCTTTTCACTCGAGGATGCACACTTCTCCTCTTCCTCAGATCCAAACCCTAGACCATCCTTAGTTCCAGGAGGAACTTGGAAGTCCATGATTTTATCCTTGGTGGATTGAGACTTGAGCCACGAATCAATAATCTTTTGGCGATCGTCGATTTGGGTTACCAAGTCATCATTTCGAGTTGAAGTGCAAAGAACCTTAGTTTCAAGGATGCGGTTTTGATCAAGCAAGAGGAGTCATCTGTTTGATTTGGTCCTTAAGATTAGAAATTTCAGACCTCATCACGCTTTTCTCCGTCTTGTGCATTAAGTTCATCATGAGCTAAGCTTAAGGCTTTCTTAAGATTTGAGAACCGATGGATCACCATTTCAGCCTTCCTTGAACATCCTTTCATGTTCCATGGGAGAAACCTCTTCCACCACCTTTTTCAAAATTTTCTTCTTTGGAATAGTTTTTGAAGGTGGAGCATTTGTAGGAGGAAAAATGGGACGTGAATACGAGCAATTTCCTATCTTAATGCTAGGAGTAAGTTTGATATCATCATCCAATTTAAAATTTGGAAGTTTTGTAGAAACCTCCTTTCTTCCATATCTTGCAACTCGACCGACTCGTAATCCGATTCATCCAAGCATCTGCAACTAAGCAGAGATTAACCTCTTCGGTTTCATCATCACTTCCATCATCAGAATCTGTTTCAATCCAAGTTGCTAATTCCTTGGAATTCTCTTCCTCCTCAGCAACCATTCCCTTGCGACGAGAAAATTTCGCAGGAGAGGTTTTCTTTTTCATGTATTCATATTTAGGCTGTGGACACTCAGATGCAAAGTGACCAGGTTTTCTACAATTGTAGCAAACTAGATCACTCTTTTTCTTTGTATCTCCAGCCTTAGAAAACGTTGCAGGAGGTTTGCCTTTTGAAAATGATTTTGTGAAAGGTTTTGAGGATTTTCTAAATTTTTGGAATCTTTTCACAAACATGGCAAAATCATCATCATCCATCTCGATGAGTGATGAGGTTGATATGGAAGGATCAGCGGTTTGGTTGGATGTAGATGGTTTCTCCTCTTGTTCCACTACGGACATAGAAAGCGATTTGGTTTTTCCTTCAATCTCTTCAATATGATTTAATTTTAATTCATAGACTCTAAGATTAGCGTACAAGTTACTTAACGACCAAGTACCCAAAACTTTGGAGTCTTCTAAAGAGGTAGCCTTATTTACCCATTTAGAACCTAAAGCAGATAGGAAAGTCATATTGATTTCCTTATCGGTTAAAGTTTTGCCAAGAGATCTACAAGCATTAACTACCTCAACATATCGGCCGTAGGTTTGACGCAAGGTTTCGTTGGATTTTCTGTTGAAGTTGTTGTATGATCTTTCAACAAAGATATAATTTGGTTTCCTTGCATTCATCATCACCTTCGAGGTAGCTCTCAATGGCATCCCACATACGCTTTGCGGTTTTGAGGTACATCACTTTCTGAAGAGTTGATACGGGAGGGTTCCAAATGATGTGTCTAGCCTTGCTGTCCAAGGCAACCAATCTCTTCTCTTCATCCGACCACTCTTCTTTTGGCTTTTTGACCTCTGGAATAGTTGCACTGGTGGTTGCATCTGTGTTGGCCTTCATTGGAACTAACGGACCATTGATCACGCACTCCACCAGCATTTCATCTATGGTTTCCAAATGAATGAGCATTCGGCACTTCCAGATGTCAAAGTGGTCTTCGTCCAAGATTGGAATGTGTGAATAGTTAACAGTAGTCATTGTCTTTGTATTTGCCATATCGAATCGGCACACAAGCTGTTAAGCTTGAAAAACGGTTTTAAAATGTGTTAGCTCTGATACCACTTGTTGGTCCCAAAGGTGGCAACAAGGGTGAAAATACAGATAGAGGGGGGGTGAATAGCTGTATTAAAATTTTTCGCCCTCAATTTAAAACTAAACCTCTATGCTTACAAAACCGCTTGCAGTGTATAAGAAACTGCAAGTATAATTGTAAAATGCACAGCGGAATATACTTAGTAAAATGCGGTTTTGAGGAGGCGGTTTTGCAAGGCGGTTTTAGTGCAGTTTTACGAGTGTTGTAAAAACGAAAATGTAGTTTGACAATGTTAACTCCAAACACAATCTCACAATAAAGGATAACTATATAAAGATTAAACAGAGAAAAAGGAAGATTAATCAATAAGCACAAGAAATATAAATGCGAAAGTAAGAACACAATATTTGGAGTGGTTCAATCGATAAACGATCTACGTCCACTACCAAGATGGTTAGTCTTGGATTTCTAAGAGAGATTTTATATTGAGTATTTGAGAGATTACAAAGTACAATAAAATCTTTTCTATGAAGAACAAATCCTAGACTATAACCAGTGTATCTCAAGTGAATAAACTATGTGTTTAAACAAGATAGGTGTGTGTGAGAACAAGATCAAGGCTCTTTAAATCATGAGATGTAGAGCACAATGATTCTTGAATGTGTTAAGGCTTGATTTACGGGTCAGGGAATATTTCTTGAAGTATGAAGATGAAGATTCAAAGGACTAAGAATTTACGGGCGAGCTTCAACTTCTCATGATCACGGCAATTTTCTCAAGATTCAAGCAATCTTCAAATGGTGAAGATGGGGGTATTTATACCCAAGCATCGGGAATATAGCCATTGGACACAGCTGAAAAGGACGGTCCTTGATGCAATCCCATTGGTCCACAAAGAACTACTTTTGTCCTTTGGAGCTGATGCGAGGTAAGGCGATCGGACCTCACCGCAATCAAGGTGGTTAGGACATCTGTCACCTTTTCAAGATCCTTGCAGATCTTGTCTGAAAAGTAGTCACATGACAAGATATGGTAGTTGACTTTTGATATTGCTGACGTGGATTCCAACGGTCAAAAGAGGTTCACTTCAAGTAGCCAATCATTGGAGCGGTTCTGGATAAAGGCGGTTTGACATGAAAGCGGTTCCACCAGAAAAAGGATTTCCAAGTGCGGTTTGCATTTGTTGTTCAGGCGGTTTCAGATGAAGGGAATCACAAGGCAAAAAGGCGGTTCTGCCAAGCGGTTCAAAAAGGGCGGTTCTGAAACTCTTAAACTGCAATCCTTAGGTCCAAAGATTCTTGAGCCAGTCTTTAAGCCTAAATTTTAACCTATTCTATAAAATGGACTTAGCTAAAAAATTGAAGTCTAAGCTTCATTACATAGGGTCCTAAAGTCCTTAAAATAAATAGGAGGTCATGGTATCAATCAAATCTAATACAAAATAGGAGGGTTAAAATAAGCATACCCAACAGGGGTATTTATACCCAAGCATCAAGAAACTAGCCGTTGGATACAGCTGTGTAAGGACAGTCCTTGATGCAATCCTATTGGTCCACAATATCCACTTTTGTCCTTTGGTACAGCTGTTGTAGATAAAGCTGATCAGGCTCCAGCTGCAAGCAATGGGGTTAGGACACCTATCACCTTTTCAAGATCCTTGCAGATCTTCTCTGACATTGAATCACGTGACAAGATTTGGTGGTTGACTTTTGATATTGCTGACGTGGATTCCAACGGATAAAAAATGGTTCACTTCAAGTAGCCAATCATTAGATGCGGTTGGTGAGGAGCGGTTAGGAACATGCGGTTTACTTCACCAGGAGGTTGCACAGATGCGGTTGCACATGAACTGCACATGGTGCGGTTCAAGAGCGGTTATACTGCAGTTGATTCAAGAGGCAGATTCAAAGGAGAAATACACATACGGTTACATGCGCGGTTCATAGGGGCAGTTTTGAATACTGCTGGAACTGCAACCTCATATCCAATGAGTCTTGTGCCAGTCTTCAAGTCTAAATTTAACCTATTCTATAAAATGGACTTATCTAAAAAATTGAAGTCTAAGCTTCATTACATAGGGTCCTAAAGTCCTTAAAATAGACAGGAGGTTATGGTATCAATCAAATCTAATACAAAATAGGAGGGTTAAAACATGCATACCCAACACTATCTGGAGTGCAATGACCAAGGCGTCATGATGTGGATCCATAACGTTGTCTCTGTCACTTTCTTCGAAGGAGATGACATCTTGGGATGTGAGCTGCGACATCTTGGAGGATCTCTTGGGTTTCTCATCCTTAGCTTGCTTGGCGAATCTCTTAGCTGCAGAATAAGAAGTACCACAAATATCAGAACCACCACTAATAACATTGATTACCTTTGTTACCGGTGGAGGAGATGGTGGTCTGGTTGCAACGGGTTCTTTGTTCTCCGTCTTGGTCTTGCGGTTCCCAAGGAGCTCTTTAAGATGTCCCTTAGACAACAGGTAACTAATCTCTCTCCTCAAGGCGATGCAATCTTCGGTAAGATGTCCAAAATCATTGTGATAGGCACACCACTTGGATTTATCCTTCCAGTCGGATGACTTGTCAGTCTTTCGAGGCCACCTTGCTTTATCTCCAAGATTGCTCATTGCACACAGGATACCTGAAACATCAACAGAAAAACAATAATCAGAAATTTTAGGAGATTCAAAATCATCATCATCTCCATCATCTTCCACATAATTGACTTTGTTATGGTCATTTCTGTGGTATGGTCTAGATCTGCTCTGTCTTTTATGAGATGACTCTATCTTCCTGTCAGGATGGTCATATGCTGAAGCTTTGTCAAGATTCTTGGATTGCTGCACCTTGTCCTCTTCCAGCCTGATAAATCTTAGGGCCCGATTTCGGATATCCTCCATCTTCTTGCATGGGTTCATCACCAGATCTTCATAATAAGGGGAATCCTTCTTCAAGCCCATTTTGAAAGCTTCTGCAGCTGTCGCCATGTCCAGGTTGGGAATTTCCAGAACTTCTTTATTAAACATGTTAACATAGTCTTTTAAGGCTTCGGTGGGCTGCTGGGTGATGCGGTAAAGATCACTAGTTAGCTTCTCAAATTGCCGGCTGCAAGAAAATTGGTTATTGAACAGGTTGACAAGTTGAGCAAAGGAGCCAATAGAACCAGGAGGTTGACGGATCAGCCACTTCAATGCTGGGCCTACCAATGTCGAACCGAACCCTCGACACAAACAAGCCTCACAAAACTGGAGCGGGATGCGAAAAATCTCCATCTTTTCTTGGTAGTGGGCGATATGCTCCTCAGGATCAGAACGTCCATCATACAATTTCATGGCAGGAACAGTAAATCCTTTCGGGATGTCGACATGCGCAATTGCTGGAGTAAAGCGGGACTGATTGTAACATGTTGGGGAGACCTGCTGGATAGGCGGGGTGACACCTGACACATTCATGATCATATCTCTCAATTCCTGAAGCTGATTTGCAATGTATGTTCCTGCAAAAGGGTTAGTGGTACGAGTAGTATTATCTAAAGCAGAACTAGTATTGAAATTAATGAAAGGATTAGCATTATCTGCAGAGGATGTCAGAATGGTGCTGTTAGTGAAGATGGGTCCTTCTGGAAAAGTGATCCTGTAGGCACTGGTAGCTAAGGGTGTCGACATCGCCACAGAAGTCATTATGGGAGGAGAAGATGTCGACATCCTCACAGATGAAGCCATTGGAAGGAATTCGTTGAAAGTTTGAGAGCTGTCCCCAATGTTGAAATCAAGGGCTCTAGGACGGTAAGGAGAGACAACATCCATTCTTTTGGAGAGCGACTCCTGGTCTCTTTGCACCTTTATCAAGCTTTCGGCTATCAAGGAGGTGCTATTCTGTTGGCGATCGAGCTGATTCTTCATATGAAGGAGCATGCTCATGATCTCAAGATCAGGGGATAGCGACATCTGCTTCTTGCCAGAATTCACAGGAGGAGGAGGAGGAGGTGTTTCTTGACCTCCGATTGTCGGCCTGCTACTTGTTTGAGGATTCACACTGCTAGGAATGGTTTTAGTGACGGCGGAAGTCATAGGTTGGGTAGACATAGTAAAAACGTAAGAATTTGAACCAATTAAAAAACCAATGGCCCCTCGGTGGGCGCCAAACTGTTTTGGCAAAAAATAGTCAATAATAAAAGAATTTGAAATGAAGCTAAGGAGGGTGCAATGGAATATAATTGGTACAATAATGAAACTAGGATGGCTCGATCATGTAACGAGGAAAACCCTTGAGATAACTATCTCGCCGGCACAAAACCTCGGGAGGTGATTATGAGCACCTACCTTCCCAAATAATTGTATTATCACTGAGTTACAAAGTAGAAAGCTATGACGGATTACAAACTATATGTGAACTATGCGTGAGTGAAGCGTGTGTTTCTGTGTTGTGTTGTGTGTTTCCAGCCATGAGCTTATAAATAAAAAAGAAAATAACAGAAAAATAAAATCCTAACAAACTCTCCTATAATCTCGGCAAGTTATCTTCATCTTGACTTGGTCTTGCAAACCGTTGAAAGGAGTCTACTGTACATGTTTTTCCCCATGTTCTTTTTATCCCTGTAATTAAATATAGCAGAAATAAATAATTAATTTATTAAGTAAATAAATAAATAATTTTTACCTTGCCTACGAGTGTGAAGATGTCGACATGCTGATAACAACTCAAGATGTAGCAATCCTGAATTTTACCCACAACACCCACGTTTTTTTTTTACCTAGGTTTCTAAAAAAGTCAGGAGTTATTGTACTAACACTATTCCCAGGAAAATTTCAAGAGAAGAACAACCTTGTATTGATTCTATTCAGGTTTTGTTGTTATTTATTTTAGTTTTGTAATTTTTATTTTTATTATAAGTAGCTAAGTAATTGATTTGCTTATTGAGAATAACATTACATGATCTTTATGCTATATTTTTTCAATCTTAATTCAATTTCTTTCTAGAGTGGTAAAATAGTTTTAATTCGTTCTAGGGTTTCAGATTTATGTTAAGATAATTTTGGCCCTATAATTTGTGGGTATCAATTGCTACGGTAACTCGGGCATAGATACATGACCATTATTTTACTACTTAGACCTAATTGAGGACGTAACTGAAATCAATTGGTTTAGGTTCAAATATTCTTTCGATCTAAAGGCTTTCTTGGATTATTATATTAAACGTACCTGGAAGTATAATAAAAAGAGAATATTTGAGTTGCAAATCTCACACCAAACCGTCCCAACTCATATTTTTGTGAATGAACCCTAGAATGAAATTGATTTCTTCTTTAAGTGATAAAATAGCATAAAGTGAATGTATTGTGAAACCCAATCCGTGAATCCTGTTATCAATCTTGAATTCAATCCTTTGCTTTATTTTCATTAGTTTAATTTATTTGCTTTTCAATATTAGTTTAATCAATCAAATACAAAACCCCATGGTTACTTTTTAAACTAATTAAATTAATTTGTTCAACACACAAATCTCTGTGGTTCGACCCTTACTTTTGTATATTGCTACTTCAGTAACTTGTATACTTGCAAGGTTTTTATTACACAGTGGAAATTTTATCCATCACAAAGGGATTTAGGAAAATTCATAGTATTGACTATGTTGAAACCTTTTCGCCAGTTACAATGCCGAAGTCTATTAGAATTTCAATTGCCATAACCGCATATTGTGACTATGTGATATGACAAATGGATGTCAAACGACTTTCATAAAGGGAAAGATTCTTGAGGATGTGTATAGTACACAACCCGAAGTTTTGTCGATCCAAGAAATTCTAATAAAGTATGCATGTTGCAAAGATCCAAATTTTGGGTTGAAGCAAGCTTCGAGGAGTTGGAATCTTCATTTTGATGAATTGGTCAAAGAGTTTGACTTCATCAAATACGATGATGAACCTTGTGTATACATGAAATTTAGTGGGAGCGTAGTATTATTTCTATTGTTTTATGAAAATGATATCTTACTCATTGGAAAACAAAGTTTCGACACTTAAGACTGTCAAGTTTTGGTCAAGGAAAGGTTTCTCAATGAAAGATATAGGTGAAGCCGCTTACATCCTTGGCATCAAGATCTATAGAGATAGATCTAAAAGGATAAATTGGTTTGAGTCAACGTACTCACATTGATAAGGTTCTTAGAAGATTCTAAGAAAAGTAACTTGTCAATAGGTCATGGTGTTACTCTTAGCAATACTCATTGTCTTATGACAACTAGTGAGCAAAAGGGGATGAATGAAGGTCATGTGAGGTCCATGGGTATTAGATACATAAATGGAGCCTAGTGCAAGTGGGAGATTGTTGGTGTAATGCCCTAGGCTATAGTTATGTTTGACTTGAACCGTTATGTATCATCTTTATCATTTATTATCGAGCATGTTTGAACTGCGTCCCTAGTTATTGTGAACAACTAATATAAGTTGGTAGTGGATAATCAGAGAGATGATTATATGCATGGAGATGCACATTACACTTATGGGTCCTTGCTAGAGAGCGAGTACTGAACTTGACCTACTTATGAGATTTATGACATGGTTCGTTGTCATGATTAAATCTTATGATAGTCGTGTTATTGAATCCTTAGTAACTGAGATTATCATCGTCTTCCACATGGTGAAGATTGTGTTTGATATAGTCTAACACTATCTTTAATCGGATAGCAATAAGGGCTATGTTAGCACGATTGGATTCATGTAGAGAAGAATGATAAGTCAAGATGGGATTTGTCCCTCTTATGAAGAGAGATGTTTGCTTAGGTCTCTCGATGAATGATGTTGATGAAATGTGTGGCCACACTCAAGTGATTTGATGGAGATCAAATGCATTTAGATTATCAACATATTCGAAATCGAGAAAGCATTGAACGAAATGAGTTGACATAGACCATGACTCATGTTCAATTGGACATCATGGACAAAGGGATTATGACATTTAATCTATCGAGGAATCAAGCTTTGATGTTATATTAATTGGGTGGATATAATGGTTTGCTAGAAATCACTTTTGTCTTGTGAGGTCATGTTTTGATTCACTACCAACATAATATAATTCCTTTTGGGTCACACACAAAGAACGAATTTGATTCTGGCTGAAACTTGGAGTTCTGGCTTGGTATACGGTGTGACATACTTAGCCATACTCAAAAATCGTTTTCTAGCTAGTAGCATTGCGCGACATACCTTGACTGGTGATTGGCATAACTCATGCTCTTGGGCACGAGTCGTACCAAATTCCACCATGAGTGTATTGAACGTCACGACTCATTCCACGAGTGATTTTGCCCAAGCACGACTCGTTCCCTTTGGCACGAGTCGTGCCCAACGCGAAATTCGTGACCGTACATCGTTCCAAGGCCGGGAAGGTTTTTTTAATTGACTAGGACTTAACCCTAAGTGTTAGGAATTTATACCATAGTATAAATATAAGTCCTAGGGTAGCCAAAAACTATCCTACCTTAATACATCATTGTTCTAGATTTATGAAATCCTAGGCCTTGATCAGATCCATAGTTTTTGCCATTGATTATTGAAATCGTTTAAATAATCAGGAAGGATCATCTAGCAATCCAACAATAAGAGTTCTTGGTTCGTTCGCGTGTGGATCACCATTAGAGGGAGGTTGCTTTATCTCCTAAAGCTTGAAGATCTCCATTGTTGATTTCATCACCAAAGTTTTGAACAAGGAAGAAGAAGATCCGATTCCACATCAAAATTTCAAGGCTTGAATTTTGAGATCTATTTTGACAAACCAAATCGCATTTGTGGTATGTAATTCTATTTCATGGTTTTCTAATCTCTTTTTGCTAGACAGATCTAAGGGCTAGGGTTTTGATGGTATTTTGTTAAATTTCCGCTGCGTTTGTAACCCTAAAACCCAACACTTTCGTGGTTAAATACCTAGCCTATTACATTTTGAATCTTGAAGTGTTATATTCCATTGTGCCCAATTTCATCCCTCGAAGTTGAATTGCATAAATTTGACCAAAACACTTGCTGAGCTGCATTAAATGCTTAAAACTTATGAGCTATATATCAAGAAGAAGCCTTCTCATGTACTCATGGTTAATAAAGAAATGCATTTAAAAACAAAGGCAAGGAAAAAGTTTCTCACAAGCCTAAGGCAACAACAAAAGCTAAAGTAGTTATGGCGGCAACAGATCCAAAGGAAAGAGTTTGTTTCCAATGCAACAAAGTTGGTTATTGGAAGATGCAAACTTTATTTGGAACATCTAAAGAAAAAGAATGGTAGTAAGACTACAACTTCAGATATTAATGCTATAGAAGTCAATATATCTACTTCTTGTTCCTAGGCATTAGATACTGGATGTGAATCTCACATTTGTACAAATGTGAAGGGAGTTACAAGCAGCAGACAACTAAAAAAGGGTGAAGTGGGCTTACGAGTTGGCAATGGAGCAAAAGTTGTTGATTTTGTCATAGTAACTTATGATTTGATTTTACCAAGTGGACTTTTATTAGTTTTGAATAATTGTTATTATATTTCTACTTTATGTAGAAATATTATTTTTGTTTCGTGTTTAGATGATGATGAATTTTCAATTCTTATTAATAATAAGAAGTGCTCCATTTATTATGATAATATGTTTTATTGTGTTGTTGATTTATAGTAAAGGCTTTATATCCTTAATCTTAAAAAATAAAATAATGAATGTCTCAGTTTTATACTTAGTTGTGAACAAATGAACATGAATATCTCATATTTTTACAATTATAAAATTAAATTTTTATTTTTTAAATTTGAATCATATATTGAGTTTACTTGTTTGATTTGTATTGAGGATACTATTAAAATGGTGGTTTCAAAAAAAAATTCAAATTTTAGATTTTAAAGATATTTCATTCAAGACTTTTTGGTAGTTTTGAAAGTGTTTGTTAATGTCTATCCTTATTGTTAGTTTTGATTTGGGCAAACGACTTAGACTTACTGGAAAAAGCTTCAAATTTTATTGCTTATGATTTTTTATAAACAATCGTGTATGAAGATTTTAGGCATTTAGATTTATTAAATAATTAAAACTTAGATTATAAATACGTTACTAGAACATAAATTATATATCACCTAATTGAATTTGAGTTACCTATTTCAATACAATACATTAATAAAAATTAAGGATCTTCAAATTTGGGGCCCGAATGATCATTGACCGCACTTCAGGCTCAGCTCTGGTATACATGTAAACGTGCTAATATAAATAGGATCAGATGTAATTCAACAGCACAAAAGTCTGATCACACATGTATAACATTAGGGAATGATCACACATGAAATAAGAAAAATTAACATTCGAACTATCTGAATTTCTCCAATCCTACAAAGAAAATGTGCATTTCGACAATAATCCATCTGTCTAAAATACTAGTTGCTCAGAAACTTTGAAATTGGTTAAAAATATTTATCATTTTTAGCTAAATTTCATTAATTGTCACCCCTTTATTGATATGGTAATGTACACGAGACATGTAATGAAGTAATTCTGGTCGTTCATTTATAAAAGATTTAGAAATAATTACTCCGTTCACCCCAATTTAATTTAAGGTTTACATTTTTTTGATACGGTCTATAATAAGGTTAACTTTTGTTTTATTTTCAATATGATAAATAAGAAACAATGTTGATGATGCAGGAAATGGTCCAGATCAGCCTTAGTCCAGCAATTAGGTTAATCTCCAGCCAATAGACCTGAAACTACGAACAAACGACTAGCCGGGTTGGCCTCCATCTTAGACCCTCTGGCGTGATGATGAGATAACGTGTATTAGGCTTATAGAACTACTCCAAAGACTGCAACTTGACAGTCACCTTATTCCTTGGAGTTCGGTGCTGAAGCTTTTATTCTTGTGGAGTTCACAATCCCAACAGCTAGATATGCTCTAATAACCCCAGAGGACAACCAGCTTGTTCTCGTTGAGGACCTAGACAATATTGATGAACTAAGAGATATAGCTAAGATCAGAATGGCGGCTTACCAACAGAGGATAGCTAAGTCTTACAACAAGAATGTCCGCATTAGAAGATTTCAAGTTGGAGACATGGTGCTTGTTTCACCCTAAAAATTTCACTCAGCACGTTATCATCCACCTTGAGGTAACGTCTTGATTTACATCTTGGACTAACGCCTTGAAATTATTTGTTGTATATTTCCTATTTTTTAGGAACCAAGTTATGGATAAAAAATCTACCTTCATGACCGTTTGGGACTCAGTCAAATGATGCCATAACAGCCATATCATCAACCAAAGGAGTAACGGCTGATTATCATCAACAAAAGGCAAGATTCTAGGCGAAAGAAGGGGGATTACATTTATATTGTTACTTCTGTTATCTTTTCAAGTATATAAGTCCTTTAGAACTCACATGTATTCATGTTACACACTCTATTCTACGCTCACACTGCACTTTGTACTCAAGAACTACTAAATTCAATAACAATTTTTTGGTTAAGGTAGGCTTTTCCTAAAGCCTCCCGAGGTTTTTCCCTGTGAACGATTGTTCAAAGGTTTTCCTCGTTACATCTCCGTTCATCTTCATTTGAGAGTTATATTCCATTTGTGCCCAAACATCCTTGATAAATAAATTTAATTGTTGAAATTTGTCCAAAAAAATTTGGCGCCGTCTGTGGGAACTTTGGTTTTTTAGATTCCAATCCAGATGAGCAATCCTACTTCAGCAATGTCTATGCCCATCATTACGACTGGGGCAAGAACCAACATGTCAAACTTGCCCATGACGACTAGCATTCCTTCACCCATTGGGTCTGGTGCTGTTACGTCTCAAAGCCAGGGGCTCAATCTGGGAGGTTCTTTATCTATGACGCTGCCTGGAATTTTGCTAGAAGTTATAGCTGCCATGACGGCTAAGATGCAACAATTGAAGGACCAGATTGACGGACAGCAACATACCAATCTTATGATCTTCAATCACATAGACGGAATACGGCGTGATTTATCAGCTTCAGGGCGCAGTGTTCCAATAGTCAGCATGCCGGAGACCTCACCTTTGCAGCCTAGAACTCTTTTCTCAGATGCTGGGACAAGTACAAGGAGCGGTCAAGGCAATATATCCATGGCCAGCGCTGTTCAAACGGAAAGCACTACTGTTACATCCAACCCGGTTCCACTGTCAATATGTTTCACCTTTGCGACCCCACCTCCGGTGGGGCAAACAGGGAGTCTTAATATGTTCAATACTCCTTTCAATCCATTTGTTGCCACTAATCCTGTTGTAGATGAACCCTTACAAGGGAAGTGCAACAGATCAAGGACATCCTCATGAAGGTCCCAGGAGTCACATTACCCTTCAACTAAGCATCTCCAACCATCCATCATGATTCACGATTTGGTCCTGCTATATCTAGGGTGGAGGTCCCTAAAAGATTCCAAGTACCTCCTATGAAACAATACGATGGCACAACGGACCCTGTAGAGCATATAGCCCTGTACCAAGAGAAGATGGACATCATTAGCATTCCCCCGCATCTTAAGGAAGTTTGTTTGTACAGAGGCTTTGGGTCCACCTTATCCGGTCCCGCCTTGATATGGCTGACTA
Source organism: Adenophora triphylla var. japonica (assembly GCA_022495995.1). Taxonomy (NCBI): domain Eukaryota; kingdom Viridiplantae; phylum Streptophyta; class Magnoliopsida; order Asterales; family Campanulaceae; genus Adenophora; species Adenophora triphylla. The sequence continues at coordinate 181,841 of JAFEMH010004552.1, read as the reverse complement.
ACCAGCCTACGAATTCTATCTCATCTTACTCTTAATTAATTAACATGTTTCTTAATCAATTCTCTTGCAATCGTGTGTTTGAGAAATTAACAAGTGATCTTTACAGGATTGTATAACAGCTTGTCGAAACCCTAAAAGATTACATGTTCAGGTTCAATAAGGAAGCCATATGCATTCCTCATATTGACGTGTCAACTGCCACGGAAGCTTTCAGGATGGGCCTGAAGAGAGAACCACCATTCTACCAAGATCTGGTCATGTTCCCGTCTAGATGTTTGGAAGAAGTCAGGATGAGATCTGTTCGTTTCATCAGGCTGGAAGAAGACGAGATGGTTCATGGCAAGGCATCAATAAAGACACCTACATACAAAAACCCTGACAGAAGGCAGACTCCTCTCATCACCGATCTAATAGGGGAAAACCCTACGCTAAAACTGACTCTTCTAAAATAAATATTATAGAGGAAGATGGTGGTGAGGATGATACAACCAATCCAAAGACTAGTGACTATTGCTTTTCTGTTGATGTTCAGGACTCCTACATGCAATGGACGACTTAGGTAGCAAGGCAAGATGGCCAAAGGTAGCTGATAGATCATCATCTTGGAAGGACAAATCTAAATAGTGTGCCTACCATGATGATTTTGGCCACACCACTGATAATTGCATCGCCTTGAGGAAAGAGATCAGTCATCTACTTTCAAAAGGGCTTCTCAAAGACCTACTTGGAAAATGGAAGGGACGTAATGATATGAAGGAAGCCGTAGTCGAGAATCCACCTTCACCTCCTCCTGCGACCAAAATAATCAATTTCATCACAGGTGGTTCAGATATCTGTGGCACTACATATTCCGCAGCAAAGCGGCATGCTAAAGATTCCAAGGAAGATAAGTCAAAACTACCAACACGACGTCCAGATACCTTCATAGGCCAGGAGATCAATTTTGATCAAGGTGACAAAGAAAACAACTTGGATCCTCATCATGACGGGTTGGTCATCACCTTGTAGATTTCCAACTGCAAGGTCAAGCATATCTTAATCGACAACGGGAGCTTGGTCAACTTGATCATGAAAGGCACCTTAGAAGAAATGTCAATCCCCTTAACCGAAGTTGTGAAAAACTCCTCTGTTTTAGTAGGATTTAGTGGGGAAACAAAGCAAACAATTGGGGAAATCAGACTACCATTTATGTTGAAGGACTAAACTCTATGGAAAAGTTTTGTGTAATTGATTGTCTGTCAGCTTACAACGTCATCTTGGGGAGACCTTAGATCCATAGCATGAAGGCAGTTCCATCGACATACCATCAATGCCTCAAGATGCCAATGCCTTGGGGTGTAATAAAGGTGAAAGGAGACCAGCAAACTGCCAAGGAGTGCTACAAGACAGATATGAAAGCGTGTTCCACCTCTCATCCAGCATAGATATTACAGAAGGGCGTCAGGGACATCTTGGAGGCTGTCGAATATGACATCAGAAAAATACCTGTAGACACCTCCAACCCTGAAGCTAACTTCTTAGTTGGGGCTGATTTACCTCCTGAAATTGAGAAAGAGTTAATCAAATTTTTGAAGAATAGAAAGATGTGTTTCGCCTGGAGACATGAAGATATGACTGGAATAGACAAGAGCATCATAACTCACAAGTTGAATATCGACCCTACCGTCAAGCTGGTCCATCAAAAGAGGAGGAAATTTGCTCAAGAACGGAATCAAATCATCATGGAGGAAGTAGAGAGATTGCTAAAATCAAAGATGATCAGAGAGGTACAATACCCTAGGTGGCTCACCATCATGGTGGTTGTTGAGAAGAAAAATGGGAAATGGCGCGTATGTGTAGATTTCACTGACTTGAATAGAGCATTCCCCAAGGATCCGTAAACTCACATTGATTCTTCAGTAGATGAAACAGCTGGCCATGACGTGTTGACCTTCATGGACACTTCTTCAGGCTATCAGCAAGTCCAAATGGAGCCCTCGGACCAGGAAGATACCGCCTTCATAACCCCCGAAGGTATATATTGTTATATCGCCATGCCATTTGGATTAAAAAATGCAGGGGCAACTTATCAAAGACTGGTGAACAAGATGTTCAAAGACCATCTCGACAAGATGATGGAGGTATACATAGATGACATTGTTAGTGTAAACTGCAGATGATTTCCCAAATTCCAGATGATATCGTAGATGATTTCCTGTGCTGGAATTTACATAGTTATACATTTCTTATTTATTAATTAATGGACTAATGTTCTAATATAATCTGTATAGTCTATGGTGTATGTCTATATTTCAGGTTGCAATATGATCAAAGAAAGAGCTAGAAATGTGGGAAATTTGGAAGAAAAAGGTTTATGCATAAATGACATTTTATGCATAAAATCTTTACAAGAATTACTTTGGCAACAACAATGAAAAACATGTGGAGCTTGGTCAAGGAGTTGTTGCTTATTTAATAAAGAGTACAAGGCTCATAAAGCTTGGGAGTACAAGGCATTGAATCTTCGACTTGGTGATCCATCAACACGGTTGCTATTTTGAAGGAAAGTGGGTGCTTGAATTAAGGAACACTCCAACCACTTCTCCACTCTCCCTCAACGACCAAGGCAGTCCTAAGGCTATTTATTTGAGTAGCCTTCAAGTAAATTTAAGACTATAAATATGCTTGGAAGGTTTCATTTGAAGAGATGCCAATACACACCAAGATACGCCATTTCATACACACCTTCGAAGCATTAGAGATAGAGTTCTTTGTTTAGTTCCTTTCATCCATCCTCCCTTGTAATTTCGCACTTGATTACATTGGTATCAAGTTGTGTGAAGGCTAGGATAGGATTTCGTTCTTTATCTCTTGTTCCATAGAGCTCATAGTGTTATATCCATAGGGAACATTTCGGATTTTGTAATTATTTTATAAAGTGATTATAAAGTCTTGTCTAAGAGGCACTCTCAAGTTATATTATTTATATAACTTGAGAAAAAGAATTTTGGTGTTATTATTCCGCTGCAATATCTTTTACAAAATTGTTTAATTTTTGAAGTGTGTGTGTGCTATCCCAAGTGCTATCATTGGTGCTGTTATCACCTTGGATATCACTTGTGATTCGGCCGTGACAATTTCAATTGGTATCAGAGCCGGTCACTTGACGATACTAAGTGCTTGATCTAGGTGTCATGGCTTATGATCCTGCAAATCAAAACCAAAAACATCTTCCTGTTTTAGATGGTTCGAATTATGCATATTGGAAGATCCGTCTTCGCTCGCATATCAAAACAATTGATCTTCGAGCTTGGTGATCTATAGTTAATGGGTACTCTCTTCCACTTTTACCTCCAGATGAGGATGGTGATATCCAGGTTAAACCTGACACCGAGTGGACTAATGAAGAGATCACCCTAACTAACTATAATGAGAAAGCTCTTAATGCTATTTTTGAGTGGGTTGACATGCACATTTTCAAACTTGTTCAAAATAGTTTCACAGCTAAAGAAGCTTGGGATATTTTACAAAGGTTTTGTGAAGGTGATTCTAGTGTGCGTGAAAACAAACTTAGTGGTCTTACTAGCAAATTTGAAAGGTTGAGAATGGGTGAAAATGATACCATTTCCTCTTATTTTGAAAAATTGTTTGACATTGCTAATGAGTGTCAACTTTTAGGTGACCTTTTACAAATAAACAATTGGTTTCAAAGGCTATTAGAACTCTCCCTGAGCATTTTAATATGCAGGTTTCATCTATAGAGAGGCAAACAACCTTTCTACTATGGACATCAATTCCTTAATGAGCATTTTAAAAAATTTTGAGTCAAACCTTGCTGAGCAAAGTGAAGCTTCTAAAGGCAAGAGTGTTTCTCTAAAAGTTTAATCCTCTAGTTTATCAACTGATGAGGATGACAAAATTTTTGAGGAATTAGGTGAAGATGCTAGTGTTGCCTTGCTTGCTAGGAAATATAACTCTATGTTACGAAAGTTTAACAAAGAAAATGTGCAGGTTAAGGCTAAAGAGCAACAAACCAAGGTGTACAATTCAATGCCGAAGAGGACATTCACTATCAGAAACTGGTGTTTTAGCGACAGAATCAACAGCGACGGACTCATTCCGTCGCTAAATAGCGACGGAAATTAAGCTTTAGCGACGGAAAGATTTTGGCGTCAAATTTACCGACAAAATTTAATTCCGTCGCTATATTCCGTCGCTAAAATGAATATTCCTCGAATATTCGTTTTATTACCGCCACTATTTTGGCGCATAATTTACCGACGGAATATTCCGTCGCTAGTTCTTTATCAGCGACGGAATTATTCCGCCGGTGAAAAGTTAATATTTTTTTATTTATCAGCGACGGAATTATTCCGTCAGTGAAAATTAAATATTTTTTTTAAATAATACACCGACGGAATATTTCCATCGCTGATAAATTTAAAAAAATTAATTTATAAGCGGCGGAAATATTCGTCGGTGAAAATCAAATACTCCCTCCGTCCCACAACATGTGACACAGTTACTGTTCCGCACGGAAATTAAGGAAAAAGTGAAAAGGTTGATGTGTTGTGAGTGTAGATAGTTGAGTAGGAGAGAGAATGAGTGGAGAGAATAGTAAATTATAATGGTGTTGTGAGTATTAAAATAATGTAGGAGAGAGAATGAGTGGAGGGAATAGTAAAGATTCTTTGCCATTTTAGGAAGTGTGACTTATTAGTGGGACGCCCAAAATGGAAAAGTGTGTCACTTGTTGTGGGACGGAGGGAGTATTTTTTATTTTTTTTTTGAAATATTACACCGACGGAATATTTCCACCGCTGAATAATTAATTTTTTTAATTTATCAGCGGCGGAAATATTCCGTCGGTGAAATTAAATGTTTTTTTTTTTTAAATTAAACACCGACGGAATATTTCCGCCGCTGATAAATTATTTTTTTTTAATTTATCAGCGACGGAATATTCCGTCGGTGATTATAAAATTTAATTTTTAATTATTTTTAGAACTAATTAACAAAATAACTAATTGAAAAACATTAAAATATTTAACTGAAACGTTAGAAAATTGACTGGAATTTCAAAAAACTAACTGAAAACGTTAGAAAACTAACTGAAAACGTTAAAAAACTGATTGGAATTCTTAAAAACAAACTGGAAACGTTAAAAAACTGATTGAAATTTCAAAAAACTAACTGAAAACGTTATACCATATACTATATACCCTATACCCTAACCCCTAAGCCCTAACCCCTAAACCTAATTCCCCTAAACCCTAACCCCTAAACCCTATACACTATACCATATACCCTATACACTATACACTATACCCTATACCCTATACCCTATACCCTATACACTATACCCTAACCCCTAACCCCTAAACCCTAAACCCTAAACTCTAAACCCTAACCCCTAACCCCTAAACCCTAACCCCTAACCCCTAAACCCTAACCCCTACCCCTAACCCCTAAACCCTAACCCCTAAACCCTAAACCCTATACACTATTACTCCCTTCCGAAGTCTGGTGTGAGCTGCGTCCAGTTGGATGGATCCATGAACCTGAGTGCAAAACATGCTGCAGTTGCCAAATTTACTCAAGATCCTGATTGCAAAATCTTCCTCATGAGCTTGAAAGTTGGCGGTATTTCCCTCAATCTCACGGTTGCTTCACATGTTTTCTTGATGGACCCATGGTGGAATCCAGCAGTTGAGCGACAAGACCAATATAGAATCCATAGAATAGGCCAATACAAGCCAATCAGAATTGTGAGGTTTGTTATTGAGAACACAATTGAGGAGAGAATTCTGAAGCTGCAAGAAAAAAAGCAGCTAGTGTTTGAAGGGACTGTGGGCGGGTCAATGGAGGCTTTGGGAAAGTTAACTGTGGCCATAGTTGTTGAGGAATATGGATATATGGAGATGGAATCTGCAGCTATTTTGATCCTCCATAGATGTAGATGGAACTTGGTGGTAGTTTGGTCCTCAGCATATGATGTTGTAAACTTACAATGCAGAATGTTTCTTTTTGTGGCTTATACCCAGGATAGTTATCTTTTGTTTTGCTTTTCTAAACCCTAAACCTTAAACCCTAACCCCTAAACCCTAATCCCTAAACCCTAACCCCTAAATCGTAACCCCTAAACCCTAAACCCTAAGCCCTAACCCCTAAATCCTAAACCCTATACCCTATATCCTATAGGGTATAGGGTATAGTGTATAGTGTATAGTGTATAGGGTATAGGGTATAGGGTATAGTGTATAGGGTATATGGTATAGGATATAGTGTATAGTGTATAGGGTATAGGGTATAGGGTATAGGGTATAGTGTATAGGGTATAGGGTATAGTGTATAGTGTATAGGGTATAGGGTATAGGGTATAGTGTATAGGGTATAGTGTATAGGGTATAGGGTATAGTGTATAGGGTATAGTGCATAATGTATAGTGTATAGTGTATAGGGTATATGGTATAGGGTATAGTGTATAGGGTATAGGGTATAGGGTATAGTGTACAGTGTATAGGGTATAGGGTAATTTAAAATAATTTTCATGTTTTATATAAATAAAAACAATGATATTTATTAAATTAAAATTAATAAAGATTTATGATTTATTTATATTTTCAAAAATAATATTTATTGACTCATATTTATTTTTTTAACTGTAATTAATAATAATTTTCATGTTTTATATAAATAAAAATAATGATATTTATTAAATTAAAATTAATTAATATTTGTGATTTATTTATTTTTTCAAAAATAATATTTATTGACTCATATTTATTTTTTTGACAGTAATTAAAAATAATTTTCATGTTTTATATAAATAAAAACAATGATATTTATTAAATTAAAAGTAACTAATATTTATGATTTAATTATTTTTTCAAAAATAATATTTATTGACTCATATTTATTTTTTTTTAGAGTAATTTAAAATAATTTTCAAGTTTTATATAAATAAAAATAATGATATTTAAAATAATTTTCATGTTTTATATTAAATTAAAATTAATTAACCTCAGGGACGGAATATTCCGCCGCTAAATATTGATTCTAGCGTCGGAATTTAAATTCCGACGGAATATTCCGTCGCTAGTTCTTTATCAGCGACGGAATTATTCCGCCGGTGAAAAGTTAATATTTTTTTATTTATCAGCGACGGAATTATTCCGTCAGTGAAAATTAAATATTTTTTTTAAATAATACACCGACGGAATATTTCCATCGCTGATAAATTTAAAAAAAATTAATTTATAAGCGGCGGAAATATTCGTCGGTGAAAATCAAATACTCCCTCCGTCCCACAACAAGTGACACAGTTACTGTTCCGCACGGAAATTAAGGAAAAAGTGAAAAGGTTGATGTGTTGTGAGTGTAGATAGTTGAGTAGGAGAGAGAATGAGTGGAGAGAATAGTAAATTATAATGGTGTTGTGAGTATTAAAATAATGTAGGAGAGAGAATGAGTGGAGGGAATAGTAAAGATTCTTTGCCATTTTAGGAAGTGTGACTTATTAGTGGGACGCCCAAAATGGAAAAGTGTGTCACTTGTTGTGGGACGGAGGGAGTATTTTTTATTTTTTTTTGAAATATTACACCGACGGAATATTTCCACCACTGAATAATTAATTTTTTAATTTATCAGCGGCGGAAATATTCCGTCGGTGAAATTAAATGTTTTTTTTTTTTTAAATTAAACACCGACGGAATATTTCCGCCGCTGATAAATTATTTTTTTTTTAATTTATCAGTGACGGAATATTCCGTCGGTGATTATAAAATTTAATTTTTAATTATTTTTAGAACTAATTAACAAAATAACTAATTGAAAAACATTAAAATATTTAACTGAAACGTTAGAAAATTGACTGGAATTTCAAAAAACTAACTGAAAACGTTAGAAAACTAACTGAAAACGTTAAAAAACTGATTGGAATTCTTAAAAACTAACTGAAAACGTTAAAAAACTGATTGAAATTTCAAAAAACTAACTGAAAACGTTATACCATTTACTATATACCCTATACCCTAAGCCCTAACCCCTAAACCTAATTCCCCTAAACCCTAACCCCTAAACCCTATACACTATACCATATACCCTATATACTATACACTATACCCTATACCCTATACCCTATACCCTATACACTATACCCTAACCCCTAACCCCTAAACCCTAAACCCTAAACTCTAAACCCTAACCCCTAACCCCTAAACCCTAACCCCTAACCCCTAAACCCTAACCCCTACCCCTAACCCCTAAACCCTAACCCCTAAACCCTAAACCCTAAACCCTATATACTATTACTCCCTTCAGAAGTCTGGTGTGAGCTGCGTCCAGTTGGATGGATCCATGAACCTGAGTGCAAAACATGCTGCAGTTGCCAAATTTACTCAAGATCCTGATTGCAGAATCTTCCTCATGAGCTTGAAAGTTGGCGGTATTTCCCTCAATCTCACGGTTGCTTCACATGTTTTCTTGATGGACCCATGGTGGAATCCAGCAGTTGAGCGACAAGACCAATATAGAATCCATAGAATAGGCCAATACAAGCTAATCAGAATTGTGAGGTTTGTTATTGAGAACACAATTGAGGAGAGAATTCTGAAGCTGCAAGAAAAAAAGCAGCTAGTGTTTGAAGGGACTGTGGGCGGGTCAATGGAGGCTTTGGGAAAGTTAACTGTGGCCATAGTTGTTGAGGAATATGGATATATGGAGATGGAATCTGCAGCTATTTTGATCCTCCATAGATGTAGATGGAACTTGGTGGTAGTTTGGTCCTCAGTATATGATGTTGTAAACTTACAATGCAGAATGTTTCTTTGTTGTGGCTTATACCCAGGATAGTTATCTTTTGTTTTGCTTTTCTAAACCCTAAACCTTAATCCTTAACCCATAAACCCTAATCCTTAAACCCTAACCCCTAAATCGTAACCCCTAAACCCTAAACCCTAAACCCTAACCCCTAAATCCTAAACCCTATACCCTATACCCTATAGGGTATAGGGTATAGTGTATAGTGTATGGTGTATAGGGTATAGGGTATAGTGTATAGGGTATATGGTATAGGATATAGTGTATAGGGTATAGGGTATAGGGTATAGGGTATAGGGTATAGTGTATAGGGTATAGGGTATAGTGTATAGTGTATAGGGTATAGGGTATAGGGTATAGTGTATAGGGTATAGTGTATAGGGTATAGGGTATAGTGTATAGGGTATAGTGTATAATGTATAGTGTATAGTGTATAGGGTATATGGTATAGGGTATAGTGTATAGTGTATAGGGTATAGGGTATAGTGTATAGGGTATAGTGTACAGTGTATAGGGTATAGGGTAATTTAAAATAATTTTCATGTTTTATATAAATAAAAACAATGATATTTATTAAATTAAAATTAATAAAGATTTATGATTTATTTATATTTTCAAAAATAATATTTATTGACTCATATTTATTTTTTTAACTGTAATTAATAATAATTTTCATGTTTATATAAATAAAAATAATGATATTTATTAAATTAAAATTAATTAATATTTGTGATTTATTTATTTTTTCAAAAATAATATTTATTGACTCATATTTATTTTTTTGACAGTAATTAAAAATAATTTTCATGTTTTATATAAATAAAAACAATGATATTTATTAAATTAAAAGTAACTAATATTTATGATTTAATTATTTTTTCAAAAATAATATTTATTGACTCATATTTATTTTTTTTAGAGTAATTTAAAATAATTTTCAAGTTTTATATAAATAAAAATAATGATATTTAAAATAATTTTTATGTTTTATATTAAATTAAAATTAATTAACCTCAGGGACGGAATATTCCGCCGCTAAATATTGATTCTAGCGTCAGAATTTAAATTTCGCCGCTATAATTAATGTTTAGCGGCAGAATATTCCGTCGCTGGTGTTAATTAAACCAGCGGTGAAAATTTTCGTCGGTGTTACATGCCATGTCATCAATCCACGTGATTACGTATTTACCAGTAGCGGATTACCAGCGACGGAATATTTCGTCGCTGAAATGATATATTAATAAAAATTTTGACACCCTAATTACTCACACTCACTGTAAACTCTCTCTCTCTTCCCCGACCGACGAGCTCTCTCTTCCTTCCCTAGCTCTCAGACCACCGCCGTCGCCTCACCGCCGTCCCTCTCAACTCCACCGCCACCTCCGTGATAGCTGCCGCCGTCCCTCTGAAATTCTCTCTCGCTCTTCCCTCACTGAACAAGGTCAGTATCTCGATCAATTTATTCGAATTAATGATTCAAATCAGCAAAAATTGTTTTCACTTTTGAAACTGAGCTCAATTTTTGGCGTGTGTTTTCTTTCTAATTTTTTCTGATTTTGGTTTTGGAAGTGGAATTAGGGTCATTCGATTGGTAGTGATTGTTTATCAAGTTTGATTTGATAAAGAAACTGGAATTAGGGGTGATTTATTAGGACAATTTTGACCTTTTATTTTGTTTTTGGCAATTTGTGAATTTGACCTTTTCAAATTGAAGTTACTGGGACAGTGGCTTTCTTCAATTATCTAGCTCAGGATGCAGGGATTCTATTCAATCTTTTGACAGTATTTTCTTTAAAGTCTGCTTTAATGTAAATTATTAGGACTCTTTCCTTTTGACAGTAACTTTAGGACTCTTCACAAGAATGTGCCTTTGTTTTTCTATCCCAATTCAAAGTGTGTTAGTCTAGTCCTTAATAGTGCAAAAGATTTTGTTTGGTATGATGGAACTTCCTTTTGCTATTTTTTGTGGAAACTCATGGGACCATTTTAACTCACAACTGAATCACAAATGAGCATCTGCTGGATCACTAAAGTTTGGGCAAAAATAAGGGTACTGCTTGTCGGCTTGAAATATGTGAATGGCTGGTTTTTGTTTGCTTTGGTTAGTTATGCAACTCGTAACTGGATTATTTTTTAAGTCTGATGGATCAGTAGATTTTTGGGCTGAACAAGGGGCAGTTAGTAGCTATGATTACTATCAATAATTAAGTAATATCGAAGTGGAAGGAAGAGGAGGTTTAGCAGTCCCTAAGAAATCCACTGTGATAGCTTAAGAAGACATGGTTTAAAGAGTGACAAACTTAATAACTTACACCCACTTAGTGATTATTTCTTTTTTTGTTGATTTAGTTGGTCTGAGATTTATTTTGCTTATGTTTTTGGAAAGTGTAAATTGAAGTTACTGGGACAGTGGTTGTTTTACCTGAACCAAATTCTGGGCATTTACTAAATGTCTAGTTTTTAGCATAAATTTCTAGCTATGTTTTGCTCCAACTGGGGGGGGGGGGGTTCTGATTTGGATTCTGGTTCTTTTTATGTTTTAGTTTGGGGTTTTAGAAGTTATTTTCCTTTTTTTTTGTCAGAGTTAAATTATGCTATAAGTTGTTTGATTGATGCTTTCTGGGTTTATCTCGAGGATGGAATAATGTTATTCTATTCTATGTATAGGGAAGCTTGCTTGTGCTGGATTGAATACTTACTTATAATGTTGAAGTCATGTAACTAATTGTTTAACATTAGCCGGCAACATTATTGTGGCGGTTGATTAATTAATTAATTATATATTAGCTCTTTCTTTAATCACATTACTTAAAAAATAGAAGAATCTTAGTTCCCAAAAAACATTAACTTAGTTAATTATAAATGCGTATGTGTTGGTAATTATATGCTATTTGTATACTATTTTAGTAAGCGTTGCCGGATGGGTTGGATATATTGCATTTCCTTTACGACCTAAAATTCCTAAACAATAAAAATGTAGTACGTGGTTAAGTTTATATATAAGAACTACGACAATATTAATTATGAGTAATAGAAAGCCTAAAGAAAAACGAATAATGCGTAATCTAAATGGTGGTAATAATCAATTTAGATATACTGAATCAGAAAAGACAAAAAGAAAACGACATGTTAGTAATATTAACGAATAGAAGAAAATATATGCCACTATAAAGACAAAATACATATAAAGAAAACGATATGTTATAACTTTAAATGGCGTGGTTTCTACAAGCTTCTGTCTTCAATAGCTAGAAAAATAAATAACCGTACTCATAATCAAATATGTAACATGTTATATTTAGTAAACATAACATGTTACATATTTAGTAAACATAACATGTTGCATATGCAACAATTAGATAAGTTACTAAATATCTAATTTTCAAGTCTTTTAAAGTCAAAGGGGGAGGAAGGGGGTGAATGTCTCAATAATGTAACATATTCAACTGCACACTACCTTAGTGGTTCTAGATCCCATTTTGGGGCGATTGACGGCATCGCGGACGGTGATGTATATCGCCTACGTTTGAGCGCCTGATATCAATCCTGGCACCCTAGATGCACCTTAGGGTATTGTGGTTGGTGGTTAACATCTTAAAATATAAATAAGATGAGAGCCTTTCTCACCTGACTATCAAAATCCGTCCATCTTTGATCAAGAAAGATAGAGCAAATAAGTTCTCTCTTGTTTGAGCAAAGGATTTTCTGTTTAATAAGAGTTTTTCCGGTTTTCCTTTGTCCTCTTCTCTCTAAGGATCTCAAACATCACAGCCATGTTTGTGACAGTGTCTATTTTCTCTTCACTGGTGTTATACTGTTACCTTGTTTTTACTTGTGACCGTATAACACCAGTGAAGAGTAAAACAAGCACTGTCACAAACATGAATGTTATGTTTGAGTTCCTTAGAGAGGAGGACAGTGAAACTGGAAAAAATTCTTATTAAATAGAAAATCCTTTGCTCAAACAGTCGAGAACTTGTTTGCTCTGTCTTTCTTGGTCTAAGATGAGATAGGGTTTTGATAGTTGTGGATGAGAACGACTCTCATTTTGTTTATAAATGTTAATTTAATTCATCATTGTAAAATTATATATTTTACAACAAAGAATTAAATATTAATATTTAAAATTATTCACAATAATTATATTGCTATAACAAAGAATTAAATATTAATAGAGTAGGTATTGATTCCATGTCAACAAGTGTTGAATTTAAACTACCTAACCAACTAAGCTGTCTGAAACATATATTAATAAAGTGCACAATAATTATATTGCTATAACAAGAGATAAAAATAAATTAGTAAATGTTTTGGCTTAATTAGGTTTCATGCTGGATTAAAGCTGGTTGGAAGCATATACTGTTTGCTTAATAATTATATTGCTAAAGAATTGTAAAATTTGAAACCTATATGACAATTAATTTGTATAAAGTTATATCTAGGGGCATAAGTGGTTAGGTAGGGACACCATTATCCTTTAGTTTTGTTTGAACTAGAGCTCAAGATTTGTTGATACTAAGAAGCCAACCCCAATTCTTAACCTAATTTTAAATATTAACAATTTACAATTTTTTTTTTTTTTCTTTACTTTTTTTTTGAAGAAGGGGATCAACACATTTCACCGCTCCCCCCTTGATGCACTTCACAGAGGCGCCTAGCTATGCTAGGGAGGGCAATGTCATTCCCTCTAACCACTGGTGGGGGAATCGAACCCATGACCTCCAGGTTGGAAGCCATGAACTCTAACCATCAGGCTAAGACCCCGCGTGCAACAATTTACAATTATTCACAATATTAATAGGTAAAAAATCCCAGCAACCCCAATTTAAGGCAGCATGGAGCATTACAATGGAGAAATTGTTTCCCGAGAGTATCAATTTCAACAAGACATTCTTGAACTCTCGCGCTTTCACCAAAAACAACACCGGAAACTTATTGACAGGAGGTATAGCATGCCATACATCTGGTCTCTAAAAGATTGGAAGATTGATTGGGATCTGCTCCGAGCTGCTTCGTGCTTTTGGGATTCGGAGCGACATGTGTTCACCCTATCGTACAATGATCTAATGCCAACGATGGAGGATTTCCGAGCACTGACTGGTGTGGCTGAGTCGAGGACCGTGGCATTTCCCCGAGACAGATGATCAGTTACGGAGCAACTATCTGAATTCTTGGGATTATCAGCAGACTGGGTATCGCACATTGTCGTTGACGATAGATTCATAGACTTGACTCATATATCCAGATTGAGTCAGACCAGCCCCAGTCTGTTTGATCTATCCACTTCCTTAGATATATTCATGTTGCTCATTCTGTCTACGCACTACTTCTGCGGCTACATCGGAGTGTGTCCAGCTACGATGTTAGAGATAATCAGGCAGCTGAGAGCTGATCGAGGAGTTGACATCCGGCATATTCAATCTGGACAGGGAGCGATGGACATCATTCCACTGTTGCTAGCGGAGACATACCACGGCATTGATAGATTAGCCGGAGGATCCGAGTACATGGGTTCAGGCAGCCCTAGATTACTATCATTGTGGCTGTATGAGAGATTGCGCTTGATCTCGCCAATGCCAGAGGGGCAGATGGCATTACCTTGGGTGACTGGACAGCGCAGGATATTGAGGGATGCCGCTACTGAGAGTTGGCATATGAGGTTGGTCTTGGTCCGATATGAGACCGCAAACCTGTACTATTGGATTCCGGCATGGGGATTGCAGACTATGAGAGATATTCAGGATGAGTCAGTGATTGTCCGACTTTCGGGACTACATGTATCATCCTTTTGCATTCCATCTCTAGTGAGCAGACAGTACGGATACCCGCAGTAGACCATTCGGACTTTGAGAGAGCAGTTGACGACTAATACCATGCCGTTGATTATGACTGAGCCTCAGACTACACATTTCTTTGGCAGAGCATTTCTAGAGGGCTTTCTTCCGATACGACCACTACTCCGTCAGACTAGAGGTAGCACATTTCTGACCACCGAGTATCTGATATGGTACAAGGAGCAGCAAGGTCCTATACAGCTGATGAGAGAGGCTCGACGCTGAGAGTATTTTGGGGCAGACTATTCTTCCAGTCGGACATTACGAGACATAGAGGCCAAGAGCAACCCTGAGGAAATCACTGGCAATATTGCAGCAGATTATGAGAGATGGGAGCTTCGGAGAGCTGCTTTTAGAAATGATCCCGAAGTGATAGCTCGCAGAGAGGCCTTGAGGCAGGAAAGAGCAGTACTGAGAGCTACCAGACTGATTGATCCATCGGCTCACATGATACCTGAGCCAGGACGAGGTCAGACTGACTTTTTCGACATACCTAGACCAAAGACCTCCTGGGGACCGAGGCGGAGGAAGAGTAGAGATTCGAGTTCGGGAGCGGGAACGAGTTCCTAGACACTTTAAGAAGATCTGTTAATATATTGTTGAATATGAGTCAGAAGCTTTAAATTTATTTTAATAAGATCTGTGTTGCTTTTAAGTTTGTAATTCAAATTTAGGGAATGATAATACGTTAATTACTTCTAAACTGTTAATATATTATGAAATCAAATAATTATTAACATCCCAATTTTGTTTCATCCGTCGATTAAATTGAGTGTACGTATAACATATGGATTGCAATGCAGGAGTGATGTCTATTAACGATGAGCATAGTTGGATGTACAAGCGGAAGTTGCCGAATCATTGCAGTATCAATCCTGAGTTTATAAGAGGGTTGATGGGGTTTATTGAATTTGCTAAATCAAATCCCAGTCACATGAATAAAGATGGTAAGATTAGGTGTCCATGCACCATCTGTTGTAATGCCAGGTATCTAAGCTTGATCGATACTCAGAAACATCTTTTGTGTAACGGGTTTGAATTTGGGTACAAACGGTGGACTCATCATGGTGAGCAAATGATATTGCGCACAAATGTTGCGAATAATCCCCCCGGGAATATTCATGTACCTCCCAAACCCGAACCTATTATTCAGGACAATGAAGAACCACCTTTGAATATGGAAGATATGGTTAGGGATGCAGCCGGTCCTGAATTCGATTGATCAGAGAACCAACAGCAAGAACCAACCCCTGTAGCCAAGAAATTTATTGATGCTATGGACTCTGCAAAAGAGAAGGTCTATCCAGGTTGCGAGATCAGTATGTTGGAGGCTGTGGCTGAGCTCCTTAACCCGCCCCCCCCTCCCCCACCCTCTACCACCTCTCCCCCCCCCTCTCTCCCCCCCTCTCCTCCCCCCCCTCTCTCCTCCCGATTTGGTACGGTGATATTTAGTTTAGTTTGGTACGCTGATATTTGGTTTTTAGTTTTATAGTTTTAGTTTTATAAATTGAATTGTTATATCAGGTACAAAAAAAATTTGGTTAATTGATATTTTAAATTATTTTTTTTAAATTTATTTCATTATCAGCGACGGAAATTTCCGTCGCTGAAATTAATTTATTAATTAACTTTTATTTCAGCGATGGAAATTTCCGCCGCTATATCAATCAATTTTAATTTTAATTTAATTTAATTTTTATTTTCACCGGCGGATATTTTTGTCGCTGAAATAAAAATTAATTAAAATAAATTAATTACAGCGACGAAAATTTCCGTCGCTAAATTAATTTATTTTAATTAATTTTTATTTTCACCGGCGAAAATTTCCGTTGCTGGAATAAAAATTAATTAAATTAAATTAATTTTAGCGGCGGAAATATCCGTCGCTGTAATTAATTAATTTTTATTTCAGCGAACGGAAATTTCTGCCGCTGAAATTAATTTAATTTAATTAATTTTTATTTCACCGGCGGAATATTCCGTCTCTGAAATAAAAATTTAATTAAATTAAATTAATTTAGCGGCGGAAATTTCCGTCGCTAATGTAAAAAAAACACCGGCGGAATTAATTCTGTCGGTAAAATCAAAATATACCGGCGGAATTTGAGCCGTCGGAGATCAGCGGCGGACCACCGACGGAATTTTTCCGTCGGTGTTTAAATTAAATTCCGTCGGTGTTTAATTTTAGCGACGGAAATTTGGCTTTAGCGACGGAAATTTTCGTCGCTAAAGCCTGTTTTTCTGGTAGTGATTACCATCTACTCAGAAAGGTGGTCCCATAAGGAGAGCATCATCAGATCAATCTAGAACTGATCAGAAGTACCTTGAATCTATCCAATGTCATGCATGCTCTGGATGGGGTCATTACTCAAACGAGTATGCCAACACTCTAAGGAATATGGGAAAGAACCTATGGGTTTCTCTCAGTGACAATGAAGATGAGGAGACCAATCAATCTGAGGATTCAGATCAAACATCAATGGTGATCACAAATTGTGACTCGGACTCTGTCAGTGATACCTCATGTGATATCCATATTGGGATAGCACCTGAGATATCATCCAACAGGTATACAGATTTTTATTTGATAAATGTTGTTTGTTTTGTGGGTTCTGTTAACATGGATGCAGGTTGTTCACAAGAGGATGAACAAAGTAAGGAGTTCAGCAAGGATGAACTCATTTGCGGTCTTAAGAACCTTTGCAAAGAATTGGTTGACAAATGGAAGAAAGAGAACAAGAAGGTGGTATCTCTGTCCAAAGAGGTTCAAGATCTGACTGATGGCTTGACTAGATTGGAAGTTCAACTCACAAAGAAGGATGTGGAGCTGGACAAAGTCAAGGCCAAGCTTACTCTGGCCGAGGCCACATTTAAGAAACTCAACACGAGTTCTTCCAAACTAGATAAAATTTTTGGGTTGAGCAAACCACTCAAGGTAGGTATGGGTTTTCAAGAGTCCTTAAATGGTATTACATCTACTTTGGCTAATAGGAAAATAAAATAGTTTTTGTTAAAGAAAGAGATAATGTCGAACTAATGTCTTCTGATAAGCCTTCTGACAAGGTTAAAATATGTAACTACTGTTACTCTACTGGACATTTGAAAAATGATTGTAAAACTATTTTAAAGAAATAGTCCAGTTCCTCTGTGATACCTGAGGTGTTGCCTAGCACGTCTGATATCACTGGCAGTCAGAAGAGAAATTATCAAACTAGGAAAGTATGAAAACCTAAGTCTAACCTGATATGTGATGTTGTATACACTGCCTTAAAAATGAATGTTGAAGGTTCATGGTATTTTGATAGTGGTTGTTCACATCACATGACAGGAACAAAAATGTTTTTAAAAGAATATGAACCTATTCAAGGTGGTAGTGTAACATATGGTGGTGGTGGCAAGAGTAATATAGTAGGAAAATGCATTTTAAATATACCTGGATTTCCTGCTTTGAAAAATGTTTTGCATGTTGATGGACTTGTAACTAATTTAATTAGTATTAGCCAACTTTGTGATGACAATCTTGAAGTGAAATTCAATAAAAACACTTGTGAAGTTTTTTATTGTACCAATAACTGTGTTATGACTGGTACTAGGTCAAGTAATAACTATTATCTTGTTAAGGACAAACAAGTGTGTCATTATGTGAGAGTTGATGATGCTACATTGTGGCATCAAAAGTTGGGTCATGTCCATTTTCGAAACATTGTGAAACTTATTAAGGCTGAAGCTATAAGTGGTATACCTAGTCTGGACATAAGTAAGAAAATCATATGTGAAGATTGTCTCAAAGGTAAACAGACACGTGCTGCCCATAGTGCTACCCAACACAATGAGGAGTATTCTGGGACAACTCACTGTTTCCAACTTATGCATATGGATTGAATGGGTCCAGTTGAAGTAGACAGTTTAGGAGGTAAGAGATATACTTTTGTCATAGTTGATGATTTTTCTAGATTTACTTGGGTATATTTTTTGAAAGAAAAATTAGAAACTTTTGAAAAGTTTAAGATCTTACATGCTAAAATCAAAAACATGTTTTGTGCTCTTATCACTCGAATAAGGTCTGATCATGGAACAGAGTTTAATAAATCATTATTTTTTACTTTTTGTGAATTAAAAGGAATTAAACACGAGTTTTCTGCTCCTAAAACACCTCAACAAAATGGGGTGGCTGAAAGGAAAAATAGGACCTTATTTGAAATGGCACGTGTGATGTTGTTTTCAAAAAGAATTTCAAAAAGATGTTGGGCTGAGGCCTTTAACACGGCTTGTCACATGGCCAATAGAGTTTTTCTAAGACCCGGTACTACAATGACACCTTATGAAATTTTGAATGGTAAGATACCAAAAGTTCATTATTTTCATACATTTGTGTGTGTGTGTGTTTTGTTCTAAATGATCGGGATTACTTAGCTAAATTTGACTCTAAAAGTGATAAGGCTATATTTCTTGGGTATGCTCAGGATAGTCGAGCATATAGGATTTATAACCTTAGGTTAAAAACCATTCAAGAATTAGTTAACGTTGTTTTTGATGACTTAGCAAGTGTTACAGGTGATGGAGTGCAGGAATCTCCATTGATATTGCTGGAAGAGCTGGAGGATCAAAATCAAGCAAGTGATACCACGGGTGCTGACCAGAGTGTTGCCACTGAAGGGATAGCATCTCCGGTATCACCTAAGACTAGTCCAGCTACTGAAAAGGAGGAACAGTCTGATGATGATGCTCATATGAATGAAGATTTGAGAAGGGATCCACCGCTAGGATCAGAAGAGATCATCCTTCTTCTCATATTATTGGAGAAGCAAATGAAGGGGTACGAACAAGGAACAATGAGCCCTTTACTAACCGTGAAATGGTTAGGTATGTGTGCATGTACACCACATACCATAAGGTAAAATATTCCTGTTTTGTTTCCTCTTTAGAACCCAAAAATATTTCTGAAGCTTTAAAAGATAATTTTTGGATACATGCCATGCAAGAGGAACTTGAACAATTTGCTCGTAATGAAGTTTGGTGTTTAGTACCACGTCCCATTAACACTAATGTAATTGGTACAAAATGGATTTTCAAAAATAAATTTGACGAGCAAGGAAATATTGTAAGGAACAAAGCTCATCTTGTAGCTCAAGGTTACACCCAAATTGAAGGTGTTGACTTTGATGAGACCTCTGCTCCCGTTGCTAGAATAGAATCCATAAGACTCCTCTTGGCAATAGTTTGTTATCTAAAAATTACCTTGTTTCAAATGGATGTTAAATCTGCCTTTTTAAATGGTTATTTAAAAGAAGAAATTTATGTTGAACAACCAAAAGGATTTGAAGATCCTCATCTACCAAACCACATATATAGACTTGATAAAACCTTATATGGCTTGAAACAAGCTCCACGTGCATGGTATGGTCGCTTAACCTCTTTCTTACTTGAATATGGTTTTACAAGAGGTGGAGCAGATAGGACTTTATTTATCCTAAGGAATGGCAAAGAAACAGTCATTGTTCAAATCTATGTTGATGACATAGTCTATGGCTCTACTTCTCAAACTTGTTTAAAATATTTTGTAGAGGCTATGACATCAACATTTGAAATGAGCATGATTGGTGAGTTAACATTCTTTCTAGGCTTGCAGGTGAAACAATCAAGTGAAGGAATATTTATTTCACAAAGCAAGTATGCAAAAAGCCTAGTGAAATGATTTGGGTTGGAGGGTGCAAAAAGTTCAAAAATCCCTATGTGTTCTTCTCTTAAACTTGGTAGAGACCAAGTAGGTGAGGATGTTGATCCTACTTTATATTGTTCTATAATAGGTAGCCTTCTCTATCTCACTTCTAGTCATCCTGATATCATGTTTAGCGTGTGCGTCTGTGCACGTTATAAAGCCAATCCTAAAGTCTCCCAACTTAATTCTATAAAAAATTATTAAATATGTTTCGGGAACAAGTGAATTAGAGATTTGGTTTAGTAAGGATACTAATACCAATTTGGTAGGCTTTAGCGACTTGGATTGGGCAGGGGATATGGATGATAGGAAGAGTACTAGTGGGGGGTGTTTTTACTTGGGTAACAATTTAGTTTCATGGTATAGTCGTAAACAAAATTGTGTCTCTCTTTCCACGGCTGAATCTGAGTATGTTACAGCTGATAGTTGTTGCTCACAACTTATTTGGCTAAAACATATGCTAGATGATTATGGCCAAGAGAGTAATTCTTTGACTATGTACTATGATAACCTAAATGCTATCAACATTTCAAAAAATCCTATTCAGCATTCCCGTACTAAGCACATAGATATACGTCATTATTTTCTTAGAGATATGGTAGATAAAGGTCTAATTAACATTGATCATATTGATATTAAGTATCAACTGGCTGACATCTTTAACAAGGCCTTAGACCACGAGAGATTTTCTAGTTTGAAAAGATCTCTTGGTCTTTGTAATCTCTGAGTCTGTGTGTCTGTGCTACCCCAGGTGATATTATCACTCAGGGTAACACTTGTATATTAGTGTATTTTTTTTCTCTTTATTAAAAAAAAGTTTTTATATTCTTTTAATCTGGTTAGCTTAGTTCTAACTGTGGCACATGCTGACATTTTTGTTATGATAGGTTATTACTTGGATTAACATGTTTGATATCACTCCCCTTCATATGCTAAAAGTGACAATGTCACTAACATTTTTATGATAAATAAAAGGCAAAGGCAATTATTCCCATACTATTCTCTCGAGCTCGGGGCACGGTGTTCACTGCAACGATGTACTTTTGTCAATGAGAATGTATGAGGTGATTTATGCTTAGTATTAGGGACATGGAGTTCTCTACTATAGTGTACCCTACTTGAAAGGCATAAATCACTTTATCTTTACACTTGAAATATAACTCGAGGCACGGAGCTCGTTACTACGATGCTTTCTTGTTTAAAGAAGTGTATTGATCTTTTATAACAAGCAATGTACTTAAATATATATATATATATATATATATATATATATATATATATATATATATATATATATATATATATATATATATATATATATAGGCATATAATGCCTAAAGTGCAGGAAAAATGCTCAGCTTGTTATGCCTGAAGTGTCTGAACAAGGCTAAGCTTGTTATGCCTTAAGTGTCTGAAAATGGCTAAGCTTATTATGCCTTAAGTGTTTGAAAATGAAAATATTTATCAAGGGGATTTATATCACATGTGTTATCCTAGGTGTTACCCTCATTGCCTTAACACATTAGTGTGTGCTATATCAGTTTTTTATTTTTTATTTGCGAAATTTTGTTGATTAATTTTTCAAAATCTGGAAGTCTTTTTAATAAAAGAGTTTACGATTTTGAAAACGTCTTCAACAAGTTTCCTTTATTTTAGGTAAACATTGTTGAGTAACTAACCCATATTTTTTTTTCGTGGTCATAATTTTCGGACTTAGTTACAAATATTTTGTTTACTCTTTTTTATTATTCTCGCGCGTTATACTTAAATATATATATATATATATATATATATATATATATATATATATATTAGAATTTTATTTTTATCAGTTTGTGTGGTTTTTAGGTATATATATATATATATATATATATATATATATATATATATATTAAAATTTTATTTTTTATCATCCGTGTGGTTTTTTGGGTTGTTGGGGTTATTAAAATGGGTGGTTTAGAATTAATTAAAATGAGTGGATAAGGTTAAATAGAAGTTGTTTAATGAAAATGTATGAAGAAGGTTTATAGGGTTTTAGTTAGGATAGGTCTCATCAAGGTATAATCACATTAAAATTAATGTTTCCTATCTTATCTCTCTCCTATTTTTACTCTACCTCTTCTTATCTCTCTCTAACCGTTACACTCTCTCCCCATTTAACCCCTCTTTCAACGTCGTCTTCTTCCTCTCCCAACCTAGATCAAATTTCGTTTGAAAAAATTCCCAAAATACGTCAATGGCTTCTTCATCCAAATCCAATGTCGAACCCTCACTGTACGAATCCCGTCCAAAATGCGAATGGAAACCGCATTCGGATTCGATCACGTACTACGCGCTCGCTTCGGAAAACAACGGGAGTCGCCACGCCGGTTTTGAGGAAAACCTTTGAAAAACCAAAATATGAGATTCGAGGGGTTCGGGGGTCAGGTTACATGTCGGGAAGAGTCCATTGAAGGGCCTCACCCAACATGCCTCGCTCGCGAGACTTTCTACCACGTCAATGATACAATTCAATAATAAACGTAATTGAGCAATTGAGACAGAAGCAATCATGAAATGTAAATTTTATTAATCATTTGAGTCATTACAAACTGTAGAAAATGTACGAAATACGAACGAGTATTACAACTGAAATGGGATTACAAAAAGAATACCAGCAAAAAAACCATCTACTGTGAACCATGAACTAACAAAGAACATTAGCAATGAACAAACAGCAACCTGCGAACCAACACCCAGCTACTGTAAAACAAAGTAAACTAAACGTAAATGTATAAACTATGAATAAATGAAGTAAACCAATCCGACCACGGAGGTAGACTGAATCCATCGATCTGGGATGGGCACTTGATCAAATACTTTAGATCACCCAATCATTGACCAATTTCATATTTCAATCTTCGTGTCCAGATCGATCAACTTGAATTAAATTGGAAATGAGCGTAAATTAAAAGGTATGGAGGGGAATTCCACCCCTCCTCTAATCAACACCCAGCTACATCTAACCACAACGAGATGAACAGAGGGAGAGAGAACAGAGAGTGACGAGAGAAACGAGTAGATTAAGAAGAGATTAGATGAAGAAAATTACCAATCGTCGTCCACGAATTCAATACACTGATGAGTGTTTGAATCCTTCAATTCAGCAACAAACGAGACGAGTATTCGAATCGGATCGAATACGAGAGATGGTGACAATCGGTTCGATTGATTAATTGAGAATTTGTTGGTGAATCGGACTGGATTTGTGGTGGTGATAGCGTCTGGTGGTGAAGTGGATTATCGGCCGGAGAAGGGGAAGACCGGGGTGGCAATGGTGAGCTCTTCAACGTATAGAGAGAGAGAAGAGAGAGAAAGCGTGGAGTGTGTGTGTTAACTGTGTGTGTTGTGAATGCCCCCCTTTACAAATGAAATGATTTGGTATTTAACGTAATTTGGGAATGAAATGATATGTCGCACGACTTATTAAAAATAACTGCCATTCTTCTAGAAGCACTGCCAGGTGGCGAAATCTGGACCATTCCTCGAGTAATTCCTGAAAGGTCCAAACTGCATTTATTCCTTTTAGGTCCTTTTGTCCGGGAAAAATACTAAAACATACTTCCTTCGCGAGAAACTTATAAAATGTTTCCGGAAGTCTCGGAACGGACCAGGAATTTACCAAAATGCCCCTAAATGCAATTTTATCATTTAAAATGCATCTGGAAAGGTCGCGAATTTGGATTGGCGTACTTACAGAGCCCCTCGGCAACGTCACTTATGGAAGAAGTGAGGTTGTCGATAAAAAGGACCCAATCCCAATGAGCAGCTGGGGATATGACGGACGGTGGGAAATATGATTGATGAGATTGGATGGCTGGACCTTTGGAGAAAGGATTCCTACGTATCCCGGGGAGGGAATCAAGCCAAATCGTAGTTCGGAACAAGTGAGAACGCAAGATTAAAGATTGACTATTTGAGGGAGTCAACCCAAAAGATGACTATTAGAGGGAGTCACCCCAAAAGATGACTATTAGAGGGAGTCACCCCAAAGAATCGACTATTTAAGGGAGTCACCCCAAAAGATGACTATTAGAGGGAGTCACCCCAAAAGATGACTATTAGAGGGAGTCACCCCAAAGATGACTATTAGAGGGAGTCACCCCAAAGAATCGACTATTTGAGGGAGTCACCCCAAAAGATGACTATTAGAGGGAGTCACCCCAAAAGATGACTATTAGAGGGAGTCACCCCAAAAGATGACTATTAGAGGGAGTCACCCCAAAGATGACTATTAGAGGGAGTCACCCCAAAAGATGACTATTAGAGGGAGTCACCCCAAAGAATCGACTATTTGAGGGAGTCACCCCAAAAGATGAAAGACAGTAGAGAGTGAGTATGATAAAAGTGTTCATACCTTTGCTGTGCTTACCTGCGGACTTTGCATGTCGAGGCATCGCTGACAGTCGAGGCATGAATTGTTTGATTGTGAGTGCTTGAGCTTGAGCATAAGGGAAAATGTTGATGACGAGCTGAGGCGGAGGGCTTATTGTGCTTCTCTTACTCTTGTGGTTGAGCTCGAGGAAAATCATGGTGCTGGGGCAGCAGCGGAGAAGATCATGATGCAGGGGTAGCAGTGACTCTTCGGATAGCTTGGAGCTGGAGCAGATCGGGCTACTAAGGATTGTGGGGCATTCCTGTTATATCATTTTTGAGGGAAAGGAAAACAGAAAAGAATACACACACAACACGATGCAATGCATGCTTCTTCTTTCAACTAGCGCCTAATGCTAAGGCAAACAATTCTAGACGAGACAGCCTAGCAAAGCATCGAGTCCGTCTCAGGGGGAACGAGGTATGTAAATGTGAGTGCGGATGCACACGGGTGCACCTTTGTGAAAGAGGAAAGTCATTTGTAAGTTGAAGAAGGAATAGCTCGAGCAAGTGTCGGGACATGATCCTAACCGATTAAGCATCTTGAAATTGATAACCGTCGTGTGGTAGCAGCAAGGGAAACGGGGGCAGCTTCGCAGCGTCATAGTTCAAAGCAAATCACAAGCCCCAAATCATGCCTCTCTTATCCTGGAATCATTCGAATCACAAGCCCCAAATCATGCCTCTCTTATCCTGGAATCATTCGAATCACAAGCCCCAAATCATGCCTCTCTTATCCTGGAATCATTCGGTCGACTCAAGACAAAGAGAAAAAGAAAATTGAAAAGACATCGCAGGGGCGTAATGAAAAGAGAAAGCATTTTGTGTTTGGCTCTCTGTGAGAGCGAGAAGTGTATGTAAGGGAATTATATGTGGGAAGCCCCTGCTTGACAGAAGTAGTGTTTGGCTCTTCCTAGAACGTAGAAAAGAAGACTTGTCGAGACAACTGAAAGTTGAAATCATTCGAAATTATCATTTGATTGCTCGAGGAAAGACCTCACTGATTGATTTGTCAAAATTTTAGTTATTTGAACAAGTAATCTCAAAATCGTGAATGCTTGCGGTTCGAATGCGAAGACCGGTTGAGAAGTGGTGAAACCGGATTTAGAAGCGGTGTGAAGCATCATTGTCGCTCGTCGCACGAGAGTACTCGATGGGCTGTCTTTATGCTGATTGCCGCTGCGAGGAGAGAAAGAAAAATAGAGAACGAACGAAAAATGGAGTAGAAAGGAGTGGACTTGACTGCTGAGTAGCCCCTTCTATTTTACTTTCCTCCTCGCAGGCACGCGTCACCTGGCTCTTACCGGAGTGCCGCTGGGAGGCACGGATGCGAAGCCCCAGTGAGACTGTCGCGAACTGTGTGTAAAGAGTAGAAAGAAAAATAATCATGCAAAAATGGGACGAGTTCCCATCTCAGAGAGGGTATGTAATATGCTCACAATGGGATAGCAAAAGACTCGAGAAATTGAACATGCCAGTCTGAAAATAATCTCGTATCAAAGAAACACATTGAGTGCAAGAGATAGAAGAAAGCTAATTAAAATAGAATCTTGGCGCTGTGCTAAGGTGATGAAACGCTTTGATTTGAGCGATCGGAGAATGGTCCACGGGGCGCATCTTTTTTTTTTTTCCTTTTTTTTTTTTTTTTTGTGATTTTTTTTTGATTTTTTTTTGATTTTGATTTTTTTGATTTTGATTTTGAGAGAGAGAGAGATGAAAAAAAAACTTTATACGCTAACTTGTGGCAGCCCCTAGCTTGGACTTGGTTGCGCGCCATCCTCTTTGAGCGAGGATATGAAATGTAAGGGAGCCCCTAGCACGGGCGTCGTCCTTTGATGATGGACCTCAACGTTAAGCATTCTCAATGTGTCGAGAAAGAAAAGCATGTTCATTTGCCGACTGAAAATATGAAGGAGAAATGTATGTTGACCAGAAAAAAGATATGTGAGCATATTTAATGAAAGCTTATCGATCAAATGGAAAAGCCGAGGAGACGCGAAATTGGGGAAATGATGAGTCCCTTGCTGATCTTCACGTTGTTCACGCGAGAAAAGAACAGCCCCTTGCCGAATCACGCGACGACGAACAACAACGGTTCATTGTGAGTGAAAGAGAGTGTGCTTTGAGAGGGTGCAATTGGGAGAGCACGAGAGAATGTGTACATTTGTAGAAAGTGCACAAGAATCTCGCATATAGAGGATGCGGAAGAAATATATGAGAGTGTGTGAATGAATGTGCGTGAGAAAGATTTGTTCTCCCAATCTAAGCATTCGCGATCCCGAGATCACTTGTTCAAATTAATAAAACGTGAGATTAATAAGTGAGGGTAGCAATCAAATAATAATGACAAATAAAACAACAATCATTAAGGATAAGCAATATAATGTCTCAAGTCTAGCAAGAAAAGAAATGAAAGACACTTTTAAACTGGAAGTAATAAAAAGATAAATGTTCAAGGCAGACGAAAGATTAAAAGACTAGACCCTACGAGGAACGAATGATTCCCCTAGCACTTGTCACCATGCTGAGGTAGAGGGTTGGTAACTGTGTTGGCACCGGGAAGACCTATAATTTTGCCCGCGTCGATCAAACCTCGAATGATCTTCTTAAGCGTGAAACAGTTGTTAGTAGTATGGCCGGGACACTGATGGAAACGGCAATACAAATTCATGTTCATAGCAGGATTGGGAGGAACCTGGTAGTTCTCAAGAGGCTTAACTAACCCGGTTTGCAACAAACCATTGAACGCTTCTTCAACCGTCATGCCCAAATCATCAATATTCACATCCTGGCAAAGCTGAGGCTTATCTTTGTTCTGATTAGCCCCTTTGTTTCCAGCTTGAATGCTATTGACTGTACCAAAATTGGCTACGTCTTTCCCTTTTGTAGCTGCCGGGGCTGAGGAAGGTGCTCGGTAACGGAAATTTGAACCATTGCCATCATTCGAGTAATTGTTTGAGGTCGAATTGCGGATCGGAATAGCATTGTAAATCAAATTTTCGCTTCTAGCCCCTTTGCTGACCATTTCTCGGATATTAGGGTAGTAACCAGTCCCGATGGCATCCCGGATTGCCGGTTTCACGCAAGAAAGGAAAATGTCTTTCTCGTCTTGTTCAGTAATGGGATGGGCAAGCTCACTTAGTTTCCAATTCCAGCGTTTGTAAAAATCAGTAACGGATTCATCGTCTCGTTGAATGGTCCCAATCAAGTCACAACGAGTAGTATGCCACTCCACATTACCACGGTATTTTTCCAAGAAAGCCTCACTGATCTGGACCCAAGTAGTACGTGCCTCGGATTTAAGGCTTAAGAACCATCTCAAGGCAGATCCTTTGAGAGAAAGATGAAAATGCTGAGCCATGTTCTCGGGCGTGCAACCTTTAGCACCCATAGACATCACATAGCTGTCAATGTAAGTTCTCGGGCAAGACATACCTTCGAACTTGTCCATTTCTGGCATTTTAAACTTGTAAGGGAGAGCATGAACGTCTCGCAGATCAACTGAACGGACCCCACTAGAGCCAATGGTAAGCTTGTTCACTTGCTCTTTCATAACTCTTAACTCTTCCATTAGAGCAGCCATTTCGGGAGATGTGGCCGGGGTGGAGAAACAGGTGGAGGAATTGTAGGAGATACCATTGTCGCCGTCACAGTGTAGTCCATTGGAGAAGACATGTGCAACTGAGGATGCTGTAAGAAGTGATACTGAAAGTTGGAGTAACCGGTAGGCAAAGCGACAGAAGGTAGAGGTGATGCGGCCGGCACATACCCCTGATATTGCGGAGAAGACAAAACCGGCCCAAGTGGACTGGACAACTGAGGATTACCCGGAAGCTGACTCAATCCCGGAAATTGTGCTCTGGAGAACTGAGGAGAATAAGTGAACTGAGAAGGACCACCATATTGAGAGGTTCCAAAAAACTGATTTGAAACTGGTGGAGAATCAGTCAAACCCGGAGAATACCCGAAAGAAGTCTGAGTCCTCCCAAAACCACCTTGCTGAGCAAACTGAGTGCTGTCAAACTGAGCATGAGAGAAGGGTTGATACTGAGGTGCCAGAGAAGACGGGACCACCGCGTGCTGGGAGTAGGCAGCAAGGGAAACCATAGGATAGGATGCGGGCATCGGAGCAGATTCAGAGATGCCATAAGAAGCAGGAGGTGGCATATTGTGGCAAGTGGTCGGAGGGGCAGAGAAGCTGGCATCACCATTCATATTGGGTTCATCCTCAATCTCATCATAGGTACCATCGGGTTGGCGAATCACAGCCACGCCTTTCAGGCGCATAGACTCAACATAGCGGGAGTAGGTGAGCTCTTCCCTAGCCCTAGCGGCTTCCTCTCGGCGCAAAGCATTTGCGAGAGTCAAACGTAATTCCTCGACGGATTGGTCTACCATAGCTTGGCTGACAACTTGACCCATAACCGGCCGCCAGAAACATTCTCAACATTCTCCATCTCAAAACTTGAAGGATCAACTGAAACCGAAGCTGAAACTATCCCACTTGCTGAAGAAACCCGAACTAACCGCTTGCCCGGACTACGAACCCAACACTTGCTCGCTGAAAGGGGAGAGAGCTGGTTTAGGGGTGAGGAGAAGGATAGGTTTAAAAGGGGATGAGACGGACTCATGCAATGCACTTATTAATGTTCAAGTAGAAAACCAACTTTTATTAGTCCTACACAATGGTTGGAAAAGGGGGAAGACCTTTTTTTTGCAGTCTACCTTAATATGCACTAGAGCGGACCTAAAGGGACATAATCGTCAAAACAAGTCAAACTCGGTTTCCAAAGTCAAAGTCGAAGTCAACATTTGAGACAAAAATTCGGCATAACCTCTCGTCCCTTCACGGCGAAAATCCGGCATGACCTCTCATCGATACACGGTGGAAAAGCGACATGTCCTCTCGTAAATACATGTCGATAATTTAACGTGACTTCTTGCGAAGACGTGCCAAGAAATCGACATGTATTTTCGTCGAGGCAATGTCGTAAATCCGACATGTACGTTTGTGAGGTCACATCGAGAATTCGACGTGAAGTTGGAGAGGTAAAACGGGATTTTTGTGCAAAGTTTGACTTTAATTTTAAAGTGAAAATTTTGGAAAAAGAGTTTATCGAGTTTTGAAAAATATGTTTTCCCAAAAAACCAACCGGTCACGGTAAAAAATGTGTCACGGACAAGTGTGGTTTCTACGCACTTAGAGGCTAGGAGGACTTTGGGTGCTCAAGCGTAGGCGAATTTCATGGCCGTCCGCGATGCCGTCCGTACACTCCAAGGGTTCTAGAAAACTATGTGCGGGTCGTGTGCGAGTAGTGTGAGGTAATTTCTAAAATTCACTCTTTGAGAGAAAATAGAAATTTTTATCAAATGTGTCTTAAAAGGCATGAACTCACACACGCACACAACAAAAAAACAAATAATACAATGGCTTCATGGGGTATGCCCCACCAATAATAAACGTCCTCAAAATTTAATCGAGGATTGCCCCAATTAAAACTCTGCTCCAAGCATGGAATGTGACATTAAAATGTCAGCTCACATCCTTCTTGCATTCTTGGATATCACAAACTGCCCCTGGCCACTTGTGTCGCGCGACCCAGGACGATAGGGCAACATTGGTCCCACGACTCAAGTCGCCATACCACCAGATTTTTAATACACCTGCAATGCAAACTGGCAGTACCTAAATACCAAACAAACAAAACCAAGACCAGCACAAAAGTAAACAGAGCAAAGCATAACAGCAAACAAGCCTAATCAAGCCAAAATCAAGCACAAAAATATCTCAAAATGCTCAAAAATATGAAAAGATCAAAAACATGGTAAATTGAAAGTTTGACCCACTAGTTTATTAAAAATAAAACGTCCCCAGCGGAGTCGCCACTGTACGAATCCCGTCCAAAATGCGAATGGAAACCGCATTCGGATTCGATCACGTACTACGCGCTCGCTTCGGAAAACAACGGGAGTCGCCACGCCGGTTTTGAGGAAAACCTTTGAAAAACCAAAATATGAGATTCGAGGGGTTCGGGGGTCAGGTTACATGTCGGGAAGAGTCCATTGAAGGGCCTCACCCAACATGCCTCGCTCGCGAGACTTTCTACCACGTCAATGATACAATTCAATAATAAACGTAATTGAGCAATTGAGACAGAAGCAATCATGAAATGTAAATTTTATTAATCATTTGAGTCATTACAAACTGTAGAAAATGTACGAAATACGAACGAGTATTACAACTGAAATGGGATTACAAAAAGAATACCAGCAAAAAAACCATCTACTATGAACCATGAACTAACAAAGAACATTAGCAATGAACAAACAGCAACCTGCGAACCAACACCCAGCTACTGTAAAACAAAGCAAACTAAACGTAAATGTATAAACTATGAAAAAATGAAGTAAACCAATCCGACCACGGAGGTAGACTGAATCCATCGATCTGGGATGGGCACTTGATCAAATACTTTAGATCACCCAATCATTGACCAATTTCATATTTCAATCTTCGTGTCCAGATCGATCAACTTGAATTAAATTGGAAATGAAGCGTAAATTAAAAGGTATGGAAGGGAATTCCACCCCTCCTCTAATCAACACCCAGCTACATCTAACCACAACGAGATGAACAGAGGGAGAGAGAACAGAGAGTGACGAGAGAAACGAGTAGATTAAGAAGAAATTAGATGAAGAAAATTACCAATCGTCGTCCACGAATTCAATACACTGATGAGTGTTTGAATCCTTCAATTCAGCAACAAACGAGACGAGTATTCGAATTGGATCGAATACGAGAGATGGTGACAATCGGTTCGATTGATTAATTGAGAATTTGTTGGTGAATCGGACTGGATTTGTGGTGGTGATAGCGTCTGGTGGTGAAGTGGATTATCGGCCGGAGAAGGGGAAGACCGGGGCGGCAATGGTGAGCTCTTCAGCGTATAGAGAGAGAGAAGAGAGAGAAAGCCTGGAGTGTGTGTGTTAACTGTGTGTGTTGTGAATGCCCCCCTTTACAAATGAAATGATTTGGTATTTAACGTAATTTGGGAATGAAATGATATGTCGCACGACTTATTAAAAATAACTGCCATTCTTCTAGAAGCACTGCCAGGTGGCGAAATCTGGACCATTCCTCGAGTAATTCCTGAAAGGTCCAAACTGCATTTATTCCTTTTAGGTCCTTTTGTCCGGGAAAAATACTAAAACATACTTCCTTCGCGAGAAACTTATAAAATGTTTCCGGAAGTCTCGGAACGGACCAGGAATTTACCAAAATGCCCCTAAATGCAATTTTATCATTTAAAATGCATCTGGAAAGGTCGCGAATTTGGATTGGCGTACTTACACTCACACACAGACCAAATGGACATCTCACCTAGCATTGCTCCCTCTATTGCTTCTCGTGTAGCCATGGAAACTTCTCCCATGATTACACCAAGCTCTTCTCCTCCTATAATGGCTATAGTTCCAGCTGTTTCCCTCATATCCTCATTCGAACATGGCATTTCCAAAGTCACCCTCATTCCAGCCGAACCAAAAGAGAAGAGGAAAAGAAAAGCGCCCTCAGCCAAATTGTCTCCTCAAGTTGCAAAGAAGAGGTCCTCAAATCGAATCAGGTCAATCAGGTCTAAAGCTGCATCTAATACAACCTCTGATCCAATTGAAGTCTCAAAAAGCTCCTTGGATATGTCATCACCTCATGTGAGTGACAAAAATTTTGATGCAACAAAGGAGAAGGAACCTTCTGTGGACTCGTTTGAAGCCTGGGTGGATGCTGAAGATGAGGAAACTTTGTCAGATTTTCAAAGGAAAAAAGGAAAGGCCAAAGTTTCTGTGAGTACTACCAAAGGTGCTACCAGGAAAAGAATATCATCTGAGGTAAAACCTGCTCCCTCCTCTGTTCCTACACAATCTTCTCCTAGTGATAATGAATTATCTGGTGATGAGTTTAGTCGAAATGAAGAGGATAAAGCGTTTCCAAAACCATTTCTTACTTTGGAATTTTATAAGAAAGAAAACATGGAGTTTTGGTTGAATAATTCAAGTAAGAAATTGTTAAAAGAAACGCATATAGATGAGGGTCAGTTAGAAAAGGAAGGGATGGTTCAATTTTTGAAGGACAGGAATTTTCTTAAGGCAAATAACCATGCCTCAGTTTTTGTTGAAAGTGTTGTGAGAAACTTTTTTGCTAATCTTCATGCTCATTTGGATAATGAAGGATCTGAGAAATTTGAGAAAGTTTTTGTGAGGGGTAAGGTTTATTCATTTATTCCAACCCTTATTAACAAGGTTTTAGGCCTCCCAAATTTAGATGACGAGAGCATTAGGGTTAATAGGGATGAAATGGTCAAGCTTCTCACACACAACAAACTTCAGTCCTGGCCTTTAAAGGAAAAACTTCATGCTTCTAGGCTTACTTCTCTGTACTCTGTGCTTCACAAGCTTTGCATCTTCAATTGGCTCCCTACTACGAATGAACCTATTGTTACATTGGAGCATGCTAATGTTTTGTACAGATTAGGTAAAAACCTAAGGATTAACTTTGGAAGATTAGTGTTCAAACACTTAGCCTCGTGGGGTAGAAAGAAAGAAATGAACATTAGCTTTTTTCCCTATCCTTCTTTAATCTTCAAAGTTTTAGTCTTTTAATCCTTGCCTATTGAAGCCTCTGATGTTTTCACCTCTGAACCTGAGTATTATACCATTGATCAACAACTAAAAAAGGGTAAAAGGTATACAAAGGATCTTCCTTGGCAAAAATCTGATGAAACTGCCTCTATTCTTCCTGGTACTATCTCACGTGATATCCCAAGTGCTTCCCCAGGTGTTACCCCTAATACTTTTGCAGGAACTGATGCTGCAAGTATTCTGTGCAATATGATAAATCTTCTGGACAACACTTCTCCATCAATCTCAAAGATGACAGTGCTGAACTTCTTGCACAAACAGTCAAGTGTAATGGGAGAACTCATTGAGGGATGGGCTAAGCTTAAGCAGGCTACTGATACTTTTATTGATGAAATCTCTTCCCAAACAGGGGGAGGATCTGCTGCTGCTACAACTTCCAGAGCAGGTGCTACCACCAGTGCTGGCCCAAGTGATGGTGGAGGTGATAGGGAAGGAGATCAAGAGGAAAAAGATGAAGAAGAACAGGAGTTTGAAGAAGAATAAAACTAAAACCTGAAGGTTTTTGAACCTGAAGGTTGATATTGCCACTATCTTTTTGGTGGATTTGGTTTGTGGTGTCCTAAAACAGTCTCTTTTTATTTGGTGATGTGGTTCCTAAACAATTTTCTTTTTGTTTATGTTGGTTGCATAACACTTTATTTGGTTTGTTTAAAACTTTAATAGTTAGGGTGTTTTGTTTACTTGGATGATAATTTGCTACAATGGTTTATGGTTTTTAGTTTAACTTAGTTTATTTCGAAAACTTTTTAACTTTGAAATAAATTAGTTTCTTTTGATAAATCATTGTTTAGATTAGCTCCTTGATTAAGGGGGAGTTAATTTTCTTGGAGATGTTATACTTTGTTTCTATGCTCTGTATACTTGTTTATGGACTAACATTTCAGGAGAGCAACACATTAGGTTTGAGAATAAATATCCAACTAAGGGGGAGATTGTTAGTGTAAACTGCAGATGATATCGTAGATGATTTCCCGAATTCCAGATGATATCGCAGATGATTTCCTGTGCTGGAATTTATATAGTTGTACATTTCTTATTTATTAATTAATGGACTAATGTGCTAATATAATATGTATAGTCTATGGTGTATGTCTATATTTCAGGTTGCAATATGATCAAAGAAAGAGCTAGAAATGTGGCAAATTTGAAAGAAAAAGGTTTATGCATAAATGACATTTTATGCATAAAATCTTTACAAGAATTACTTGGTAACAACAATGAAAAACGTGTGGAGACTTGGTCAAGGAGTTGTTGCTGATTTAATACAGAGTATAAGGCTGATAAAGCTTGGGAGTACAAGGCGTTGAAGCTTGGACTTGGTGATCAATCAACACGGTTTCTACTTTGAAGGAAAGTGGGTGCTTGAATTAAGGAACACTCCAACCACTTCCCCACTCTCCCTCAACGACCAAGGCAGCCCCAAGGCTGTTTATTTGAGTAGCCTTCAAGTAAATTGAAGACTATAAATATGCTTGGAAGGTTTCATTTGAAGAGATGCCAATACATACCAAGATATGCCATTTGATACACACCTTCGAAGCATTAGAGATAAAGTTCTTTGTTTAGTTCCTTTCATCCATCCTCCCTTGTAATTTCGCACTTGATTACATTGGTATCAAGTTGTGTGAAGGCTAGGATAGGATTTCATTCTTTATCTCTTGTTCCATAGAGCTCATAGTGTTATAGCCATAGGGAACATTTTGGCTTTTGTAATTATTTTATAAAGTGATTATAAAGTCTTGCCTAAGAGGCACTCTCAAGTTATATTATTTATATACTTGAGAAAAACAATTTTGGTGTTATTATTCCGCTGCAATCTCTTTTACAAAATTGTTTAATTTTTGAAGTGTGTGTGTGCTATCCCAAGTGCTATCATTGGTGCTGTTATCACCTTGGATATCACTTGTGATTCTGGCCGTGACAATTTCAGACATGGTGGTGAAATCCAAAAATATAGAAGATCATATGCAGCACCTTGCGGAAGCATTTGACATCCTGGAAGCCTTCAACATGAAGCTGAACCCTTCAAAGTGTAACTTTGGAGTTAGAGCCGAGAAGTTTCTGGGTTACATGGTGACTAAGAGAGGAATCAAAGCCAGCCCGGAGCAAATCAAAGTTATCCTCAACCTACAGTCTCCTAAAACAATCAAAGACGTACAAAGACTGACATGACGGGTAGCGGCCTTGAACCGGTTCATTTCTAAGTCCTCTGAAAAGTGCAATTTATTCTATGACGTCTTGAGGAAGAACAACTTGTTTCAATGGACTGAGCAGCATGAAGAAGCTTTCCTAAACCTCAAGAAATATCTCAAGTCTTCACCTCTTCTCGCTAAACCAAAACCTGGTGAACCCTTATACTTGTACCTAGCCGTATCGGAAAGTGCAGTAAGTGTCATCCTGGTAAAAGAGGACCAAGGTGGTCAGCGTCCCGTTTACTATGTAAGTAAATCTCTTTTAGATGCGAAAACCAGGTACTCCCATCTAGAAAAACTTATTCTCGCTTTAATTACTGCATCTACTAAGTTACGTCATTACTTTGAAACGCATCATATTATTGTGAGAACTAACTATCCTATCAGGACTGTTATGAGAACCCCCGAAATGTTAGGGAGAATGGCAAAATGGTCAGCCAAGCTAAGCACGTTTGAAATTTCCTATGAACCCAGGAGTACAATCAAGTCACAAGCTCTTGTAGATTTTGTAGCTGATTTCAGTGCTACTTTGCAACCTAAAGTAGAACTAGAGGTACAACATCTTGAGGGTAATAATTCCCCTAGATATTGGACGTTGTTCAGAGATGGAGCATCCAACTCAAGAGGTGCGGGGTTGGGCATCTTGTTGAAATCGCCTCAAGGCGAATTGATTCCTCAGGCCGTTTCTTGTGAATTCCAAGTAACAATTAACGAAGCTGAATATGAAGCTTTGATCATGGGTTTATCTACTGCTCTTAGCTTAGTTGCTACTCATCTTAACGTCTTTATCAATTCGTTATTGTTAGTTAATCACTTTAACGGGTCTTATGCAGCTAAGAATGCCAGAATGACGCTTTATCTCTAACATGTTAAAGCACTGGCAGCGCGTTTTGTTAGTTTTTCCTTGGAACAG
This sequence comes from Adenophora triphylla var. japonica, assembly GCA_022495995.1. Taxonomy (NCBI): domain Eukaryota; kingdom Viridiplantae; phylum Streptophyta; class Magnoliopsida; order Asterales; family Campanulaceae; genus Adenophora; species Adenophora triphylla. The sequence continues at coordinate 145,277 of JAFEMH010004552.1, read as the reverse complement.
GTACCTCGCGAAGAAAATGCCGAAGCTGATGCTTTGGCCAACCTAGGATCAGCATGTGGAGCTATGATAAATACCAACATACCGATCATCTACATCCAACATCCAGCTATTGATCAAACCGAAGAATGTGCGACCCTAAATCGCTCAGAAATTTCTTCTTCAAGACAAGGCGCAAAACCAACATGGATCCAACCTATCGTGAAATATTTGCAAGATGGAATCATCCCTCCGAACGTCAAGAATCAAAGATCATTCAGGATGAAGGTATCTAGATTCATGTTAATTGATAACAAATTGTTTAGGAAATCTACAATAGGTCTATACATGAGATGTTTGGAGCCAGGGGATGTTAGCGAGGTTCTACAAGATCTGCATGCTGGTGAATGTGGGAATCATTCGAGGGCAAGTCGTTATCCTCCAAAGCTCTCAAAATGGGATACTATTGGCCAACAATGAGACAAGCCACAATGGATTTTGCCTTAAAGTGTGGCGCATGCCAGAGACATAGTAACATCTTACATCAGCCCACAAAACCCCTACATCCTATACTTTCATCTTGGTCTTTCATGCAGTGGGCCATGGACATAGTCGGTAAGTTACTAAAAGCTCCCGGAGGAAGATTGTTCAAGTTGGCCATGACGGACTATTTTCCTAAATGGATCAAGGCAAGGGCGTATGTACAAGTGAGAGACATGGAGGTCATCTCGTTCTTAAAAAAAACATCTTGAGCAGATTTGGCGTTCCTTCAGAGATCATTTGTGACAACGGTTCTCAGAAAAAAGACCAAGAATTTCTGTTCAATATGGGGGATCAAATTGATATCTTCAACCCCTGTACATCCTCAAGCCAATGGTCAAGCTGAGTCGAGCAACAAGTTGATCATCAACAATCTGAAAAAACATTTGGATCAAAAAAAGGAAGATGGGCTGATGAATTACCACTTGTATTGTAGGCTCACAGGATAACATCAAAAAATGCTACAGACAGACACCTTACTCTTTTGTATTTGGCATTGAAGTTGTACTTCCCATAGAAGTAACAATCCCGACTGCGAGATATGGACTGTTGACTCCAGGCGACAACAATCACCTCCTGGCTCAAGATTTGGATACCATAGATGAACTTAGAGACATAGCCAAGATTAGAATGGCCGCCTATCAAAAAAGAATAGCCAGAACGTACAACATAAATGTGAGGATAAGACGTTTCCAGGCTGGAGACATGGTGTTGAGGAAGGTGTTCCAAAATACTAGAGAATTAAATGCAGGAAAATTGGCTCCAAAATGGGAAGGCCCTTACCTCATTGACGCTGAAGCAGGAAAAGGAGCTTATTGGTTATCTACCCCAGATGGCGTCAGAATACCCCGGAGCTGGAATGCCATACATCTTAAACACTATTACATATAAGTTAAAAATTTAACGAAAAGGTACGATTCTCTTCCTAAAATAATATTTATTTCTTTCAAATTTATTATTCCTTTTATTCAATCAAAACCCCTAATGACTTAAGCATCAGAGGGGTGTTAGCCAAGCTAACACCCAACCCTAACATGTGCCTGTGTTGCAAGATGGAGACTCATTTGCAATAGAAGAACAACATTGGAAGAAAGGCGTAAAAATGCCTGAGAGGGTTAAACTTTTCTTAAATGATATAAGGTACAAAATCTATTCAAACGCAAAATTTATATACAACATACATGGAAAAACTACGATTGCATTATCACCTGGGTGCATGATCTGCACACCTGATTTAAAGGGAAAACATTTAAATCAAGTTGGGCAACTAAGGTTTGTGACATTGTACATGTCATCTAAAGATCAACTGGTTATAACATCGCAGCATGTTATCTTTACTTACTGGTCACAACATTGTTACATGTTGTCTTTACAACCTGGTTATAACATTGAAATGTTATCTAAGTCATGTGGTTGTAACATTTACATGTTACCAACGAACAAAAAGAGCTCATTATAAAGAAACAATGATCCAAGCATCACCAAAATTGAAAATACCAAAGAAAAAAGGCAAAAACGCCCTGCGAATCCAAGATGTTGAACCAACCCAACACCTTCAAAAAACAATGTAGCGACTCTTAAGAGTCTATTACAAGCCAAAAATCTTTTTATGAGGACAAACCCTCACCAAATTGATTGTTTTTGGAAAAAGAAAAACATCCCCTCCTTCAAGAAAATCTCATTCTGTATTACTATCTTGGGCATCTTCATCCCGATCTATTTTCTATTGAGCCTTGGAAATTACCTCACCCGTGTCTTTTCATCAATAATCCTTTGTAAAGCTGCATTTTCCTCTTCTAAATTCCAGTTCGTCTGTTCTCCTGCCCGGTATTCCTTGATCATTTGGATTCTTGCCTCAAAAACTGACTTCGCGGCTTCGTTCATCATGTCATTACGAAGCACCTCCATCTCCTTCGCGTGTCTCTTTCCAGCATTGGCATGTCTGGCGACCCATCTTGAAATTTCCTCGTCCTTAGCCTTAACTTCTTCTCTCTTCTCTTTCAGTAGCTTAAAAGCGTCCCTTAGATCTTTCTCATATTCAACCCTATCTATATCTAAAGTGTCGTACTTTACTTTCCACATCCTGATCTCCTTGGACATCATCTTAGCAATCGTTACCGCCTTTCATCAAAAGTAACCGTATCAAATAAAAGCATGGAAGGATATTCTTATAAAAACCAAAATAACCTATTACCTGATTTTCTAAAACTTCTTCGCTCTTCGTTTCTTTTTCTTGGTCACTCCTCTTTCTTTTCAGGATAATCTTGTTGTCCGTCTCAGGCAAACCCCCTTCTGTCTTCTTTTTACCCTTATACCTTGCCACGATTTCATCTACCGTAAAGTCGGATCGAGTAACTATGAAGGTGAATGTCAAAAATGTTAGCACAAAGGCAGAAGACAGAGGAATTCTTTTGAAAGAAAAATTAAAATGAGAAATACTTACTGGAGAGATTTTTGGAAGGAGAATACAGATGAATTTGCACTCTGGGTAAAGATTGAAGAAAACCGCACCTTCCAGGGATAATATTGATGTGAAAAGGAAATATTTACCATAATATGGGGGAACGCCTAGCTTGGAAGGGATTCGAAGAGATTTGTTGCTACTAATAAAGCCCTCCGAGAAAAGAGCGGTTATAGACTTCTACACTTACTATAACTCTACAACTTCCATTCAATTGTCACTCCTTGCAAAATTGAGGCGACACTTGGCAAAACATTAAGTTTTTCCGTATTCAGTTTGGAAAGCCTCAATATTTTGGGGGCAATTGTTTCACCCTAAAAATTTCACTCAGCACGGTCTACATCTTAATCATCCACCTTGAGGTAACGTCTTGATTTACATCTTGGACTAACGCCTTAAAATTATTTGTTGTATATTTCCTATTTTTCAGGAACCAAGTTATGGATAAAAAAATCTACCTTCATGACCATTTGGGACTCAGTCAAATGATGCCATAACAGCCATATCATCAACCAAAGGAGTAACAACTGATCATCATCAACAAAAGATGAGATTCTAGGCGAAAGAAGGGGGATTAGATTTATATTGTTACTTCCGTTATCTTTTCAAGTATATAAGTCCTTTAGAACTCACATGTATTCATGTTACACACTCTATTCTACGCTCACGCTGCACTCTGTACTCAAGAACTACTAAATTTAATAATACTTTTTTGGTTAAGGTAGGCATTTCCTAAAGCCTCCCGAGGTTTTTCCCTGCGAACGATTGTTCAAAGGTTTTCCTCGTTACATCTCCGTGTTCATATTGATTTGAGATGTATATTCCATTTGTGCCTAAACATCCTTGATAGATAAATTTAATTGTTGAAATTTGTCCAAAACAGTGCTGAGGAAAGTTTTTCAGAACACAAGGGAATTGAATGTGGGCAAGTTTGAAGCCAAGTGGGAGGGTCCCTATCTGGTTGATGCATAAGCTGGAAAGGGGGCATATAGCTTGTCAACCTTAGATGGCACGAGGATCCCTAGAAGTTGGAATGCGATCCATCTCAAGTTGTACTTCATGTAAGTTGTAGCTTCTCCATTCAAATCCGAAAGACATGTATAATCTATTTTACTTTATTTCAATTTATGTTTTTTCAATTCGATTTATATTTTTTCAAACTCTTACTGACTTAAGCATCGGAGGGGTGTTAGCCAAGCTAACACCCACCCCTAACATGTTTTCTATTTTGCAAGACAACTTAAGGTCTATACTCAAGACAAGATGATCAACATGCTCAATTCAGGTTGCAAAGTAAACCAAGATGACAAGGTGATGTTTCAGGTTGCATAAGTATCAAAATTGCTAAACCCTTACACAACCAGTTTTCAAGTTGCTGCACATTGGGTCAGATTCACACCAACGAAAATCCAATATTTACAGTCAAAATGAAAAGGTACACACCTTTCTAAAGGTTTAAAGATTTTTCATCTTTCTTAAGTTGTTAAGGTTATTTACACCTCATACCCTTTCCAATTCAAGTAAGAATTCGGAGACATATAAAAGGAGACTCCTTTTCCATTTAGAACTTTACAAACCCTTAGTTCTCAAAAACCCTCAGCAAGAACAAAGGCAAAGCAGATCGATTTTCTGGCATAACCTAGCATTCCGCTTCATCGTTGAGTTCCTTCTTCTTCAATTTAACCAAGGCACCCCTCTATTTCTCTGTATTTAGGTTTGATTTCAAGTTTTTTCCTTGATTTCGCCATGGCTAGGACCTTTGTCTGTGAAACTAGGTGTTAGGTACGGATATAATTCTCAAAACCTTAGGGTTTATAAACGATTAGAGGGCCCATAGAAGGAGATGGCAAGAGAGGAGTGTATCACTATTTTGAAAAGGTGGGGTTGTGTTACGGTGTGGTAGGGTTCCCAGCTGGAGAGAGCATGGGAGACTTAGAGGTGGATGATCCAAGGATTATCCACTTCCGTCTATTCAATAAGTTGATCGACCACTTTATCATCTTCTATATCATGTCCAACAAACCACCTTTTCCTAGAGAAAGATAGAATTCCCTGGGGAATCTAGGTAACACATAGGTAGCTCAGAACATACATCGACTAGGACTGATTCCCTTGTTTATGTGTCTTCTATAGATATGGCTGCTCAAGGATCACCCACTTCTGCTACGTCGAGCTCCTCCTCTGGTAACATTGTAAATGCCTTTTGCTCGACAGTCGTCCCAGGCCGCAACGAGAGAGGCTACGTGCCCCCCCTGGCCGACTGTTGGGAAACAGAATGCAGAATCAAGAATCAAAATCCTCCATGACTTCTTTGAGGTGCCCATAGGTTACTTCCATCTGACTCATTTTACTGAACAGCAAAGGAAGGCCCAATCTTGGATGCATTGGGCCCTGAATTCTGCCAAGGTAGCTTTTTACTATGGATAGTTCGAGGCCGGGCTACGCCTCCCCCTTGACCCATTCATTTGTGAATTCTTGGAGTGCTTGGTCGTCGTCCCTATGCAGCTAGGAGCCAACACCGTTAGGGTGCTAGTTTTCTTTGCTATGGTATGCAGGTTTGTAGGGTACAAACCTTGCATGAATGTGTTCAGGAGATTCTTCAAGGTGGTGGTCAATGATAAAACCTTTGGGATTAGTACCCCAGCCAAAGCCAAATCCAAAGCCCTAAAACTATTTATCAACTTGCCGGACAAGTTTTCTAGGTGGAATGCCCATCTGATACTTGTTGAAAGTAGGAAAGGATGGCAATTTACTTTGCCTGAGGCTGATACCCCACCAATGAAGGAGGAAGACTATTGGACCCCTGACTGGAGTAAAGAGTTGTATCACGGATTGGTGCTAGTAGCTCGGAGGAGCACTATCAATTGGGCCACGCTTGGGTTGGATAAGGATATCTTTATCCAAGCTGGCATGATGTTAGGTGGGGATGGGGATGTAGCCCCCTTAGTGCCGATCATCCTTAGTCTTTGGTATCCTGATTGGGTAATACACGAGAGGGAAAGGTTCAAATCCCAATGTTACCATTGCAAAAAGAGGTCAAACCACTGCAAAAGTCTGTTCCACTATGGCGGATAAGTGTTTGCTTGTTCTTTCCTTTACTCGTATTTTCTAGCTCGAACATCTTTATGCTAACTATTCCTCCTTTGATCGTGTAGTTCTTACCCCCGACCAAGAAGCCAATATGAACCACATCGTCGACCTGAGTGATAGGAAGAGGAACAAGAAGGCCCATGGAGCTAATAATGCCCGTGCCAGTCGTGAAAAAGAGGCTGAGTATAGGAACAAGTTGCTTCCTAAGGCTGGCGTGGGGATGGTCCCCATTAATGGGAGGGGTCAGTGGAGCCCATCAGGCAGGACCCCCAAGAAGTTCAAGTTGTTGGGGCAGAGGGGGAGGTCGACACTTCGATCGAGCTAGTGTCAACTTCTAAGCCACGCCATGAACCAGCTAGGGCAAATCCCCATAAATTTATTGACCTGGTGCTCGAGGATATTGAGCAAGAAGAGGATGATGATGCCCTCCCTCTAAACCTACTTAAGAAGAGGTCGCAGGTCAACCCAGAACATGATGGGGGCTCGTACTTCTAATGCTATTGCCTCTTCTTTCAACCCACCTCCACCTCAAGCCCATCAAACCAGAACCACTGACGAGGTGCAGAGTTTGGTGAATAAGCTAAGTGATGTCCCTCCCCTTATTGGGGTAAATAGCTTGAGCTGCCATTATCCCGATCTGAGATTAGGGCAAGTTATCGTTAGGCGGGCTGCAGATAGAGATCTGCTAGCCCAATTTGCTGAGAAGGGGCTCACTCCAAAAGAATTCAACGACCGGTCAGGCCTCCTCCACTCTGAGGTAATACTTGTGCCCTTCTTTTTTTCTATTTTTTGTTTGGTCGTCATGATCTTGATCGTTGTACTATTGATAACTATTTTACTGACATTTTCCTTTCTGTTGTGTAGTCTCTTGCTCTGATCAAGAAAGCCAAAATCAGCTGGAGAGCGGCTTTAGGGAAGGAGCAAACTGCTTTGACCAAGTACTCGAGGAAGGCTCGGGAGGCCGCCGAGCTGCATGAGAGGCAGGTGAATTCTGACTCCAAGCTCCGTGCCATCCGAGATGCCTACACAAATTCTGAGAAGGAGCGTGATGAAGCCCTTAGTGATCTGAAGCTGGCACGGAAGCAGTTGGCTTCTACCAGGGCCACTATGGAGAAGGAGGTCGTTGCGGTCAAGAGTGAGAAGGCCAAGCTAGAGGTCGATCTGTGCAAGCTGACTGCCTTGGTTCAGGAACGTGGGGCTTGCATGGCTAAGCTGATAGAGGAACAACAAGCAGCCTGGCTGAAGTGGGAAGAGGAGGCCTAGGCAGAGAGAAGGCTGTTGGGTTTTATGGGTCCATGCACAGCGGAATTAAGCATCTAATAACACAAAACCCAAGAGCCTAGGATCCGTTCTATATAATTAATTTGAATTCCTATGAGATAGAAATGACCAACCTTGAACGCTTTCCATTCTTGAGCTATCGAACGATTTAACAATGTGATTTTAAATCACAAACTTCGTTCTTCAGATTGCTTGAACTCTAGGCCTTGATCGTTGAACGAGCGAAGACCCTCTTTCGATATCCACACCTTTGAATGAACAAAGAATGACTTCTTGAAGATTGCTAGATCTCTTAAACCTATGGAGAATATTGAGAATATATGTTGTGATTTTCTTTTCAGAAATTCGGCTAGGCAATTAGGGTTGACAGACCTTTATATATATACTACTTTAGTATGGTATATGTTTCCTAATCAAATTAGGAAACCAGTCTGAAAACCCGCCTTAGGCTTTATGATGCTGCACGACCACACGAAGCCCATGGCCAAGTTGTGTCGCACGACTATACAAAGCTCATCAGGAATCTCAATCATTCTTCCTCTGGTTTAATCAATTCATTCTAGTTGTGTGTGATCCAATAGGATTATATTATGTTGGCAATGAGCTCGATCATATCGACTCTCATAAGACATAAGCGGACTCTAGCAAGCCATTATGTCTACCCAAATAATATAATGTAAGAGTTCACGTTTCCAATGGTACACTTCCATTTCTCCCTTTGTCTCATGATGCTATATTGAACACAAGTCATGGTCCTCGTCAACTTGTCTTTGTTCAACGCTTTCTCGATTCTGAGTATAATGATAATCCAATCGTATTGGGGTATGGCCATACACTTTCATCATTATCACTCATCGAGGGGCCCAAGCAAAACATCTCTCTTTTGAGGGACAAATTCCATCTTGACTTATCATCCTTCCCATCATGAATTCGATCATGCCAAAAATAGCCTTTATAAATTTCGTGTTAAGATATCGTTTGACTAAAATCAAACATGACTTTCATCATATGTAAGGTCATGATAATCTCAGGTCTAGGGACTAAATGAAGTGACCTTATGAGATTTAATTATGACATTTGACCATGACATAAATCTCATATGGGTCAAGTCCAGTCACTTGTTCTCTAACAAGTACCCATAAATTTAATGTGCATCTCTATGCATATAATCATCATACGATTATCCATTAACATTTATACTAATTATTCACATAATAATTAGGGACGGAGATTATTATAGATAAATATGCAAAAACATATAATAATCAAATAATAAACTTTTTATATAATAATAAATAATGTCAACACATAAGTCTATCAACTATAGGCCTAGGGCATAACACTAATAGTCTCCCACTTGCACTAGGCCCAATCTCCCACGTATCGAATACCCATGGACCTAACATGACCATCATGCTTAGCTTGCAGGAGAGCCTTAGTTAATGGGTCTGCCACGTTGTCATCAGTGTCTACTCTGCATATCTTTACCTCTTCCCTTTCACATATCTCTCAGATAATGTGGAAATGTCGAAGTATCTGTTTGGATCTCTGGTGTGACCTTGGTTCCTTTGCTTCTGCAATGGCACCATTGTTGTCACAGTAAAGTTCAATAGGATCTTTGATGCTTGGAACGACTTCCAAATCACTAATGAACTTTTTGATCCAAACGGCTTCCTTAGCTGCATCAGATGCTGCTATGTACTCAGCTTCGGTTGTAGAATTAGCGATGGTACTTTGCTTGAAACTTTTCCAACTCACAGTGCCTCCATTTAGCGTAAACAAAAATCCAGACTGCGAACTGAAATCATCTTTGTCGATTTGGAAGCTAGCATCTGTGTAGCCTTTCACTACAAGATCTTCTTCCATTCCTCCAAAGACCAAGAATGCATCCTTAGTTCTTCGTAAGTATTTGAGGATATTCTTGACTGCTATCCAATGTGGTTCGTCGGGATCCAATTGGTACCTACTCGTCATGCTTAGAGCACACGAGACATCGGGTCTAGTACATAACATAGCATACATGATAGACCCAATAGCCGAAGCATATGGAATACCATTCATTCTCTTTCACTCATCATTAGTCTTAGGACTTTGAGTCTTGCTAAGAGATACACCATGCAACATTGGCAAGTTTCCTCTTTTAGAATTTTCCATTTGGAATCTTCTAAGAACCTTGTCAATGTAAGTACTTTGACTTAAACCAATCATCCTTTTGGATCTATCTCTATAGATCTTGATGTTAGTGTTATGCCCTAGGCCTATGATTGATAGACTTATGTGTTGACATTATTTATTATTATATGAGATGTTTATCATTTGATTATTATAGGTTTTGTATATTTGTTTATAATAATCTCCGTCTCTAATTATTAAGAGAATAATTAGTATAATTGTCAATGGATAAATCATACGATGATTATATGCATAGAGATGCACATTGAAATTATGGGTACTTGTTAGAGAACAAGTGACTGGACTTGACCCTATGAGATTTATGTCATGGTCAAATGTCATAATTAAATCTCATAAGGTTACTTCATTTAGTCCCTAGACCTGAGATTATCATGACCTTACATATGATGAAAGTCATGTTTGATTTTAGTCAAACGATATCTTAACACGATATCTATAAAGGCTATCTTTGGCATGATCGGATTCATGATGGGAAGGATGATAAGTCAAGATGGAATTTGTCCCTCCGAAGAGAGATGTTTTGCTTGGGCCCCTCGATGAGTAATAATGATGAAAGTGTATGGTCGTACCCCAATATGATTGGAATTATCATTATACTCAAGAATCGATAAAGCATTGAACAAAGACAAGTTGACGTGGACCATGACTTGTGTTCAATATAACATCGCGAGACAAAGGGAGAAATGGAAGTGTACCATTGGAAACGTGAACTCTTACATTATATTATTTGGGTAGACATAATGGCTTGCTAGAGTCCGCTTATGTCTTATGAGGGTCGATATGTCGAGCTCATTGCCAACATAATATAATCCTATTGGGTCACGCACAATTAGAATGAATTTGATAAACCAAGGGAAGAATGATTGAGAACTCCTCACTGACCTTGTATGGTCGTGCGACACATCAAGGCCATGAGCCCCGTGTGGTCATGCGACACATGAAGTCATAAGGCGGTTTACAGAGCTGGTTTCCTAATTTGATTAGGAAACATATTCTATGCTAAAGTAGTATAAATATAACAGTCTGTTAACCTTTAACCCTAGCCGAAATTCTCAATAGAAATTCACAAACATATTCTCAATATTATTCCAAGGGTTTATAGGATCTAGCAATCTTCAAGAAATTGTTCTTGAATTCATTCAAAGGTGTGGATACCGAAAGAGGGTCTTCGCTCGTTCATCGATCAAGGCCTAGAGTTCAAGCAAGTTGAAGAACAAAGTTTGTGATTTGAAATCACATAATCAAATCGTTCGATAGCTCAAGAACGGAAAGCGTTCAAGGTTGGTTACATCTATCTCATAGTTTTTCAAGTTAATTATATAGAACGGATCCTAGGGCTTCTTGGGTTTTATGTTATTTTATGCTTAATTCCGCTGCGCATGGACCCGTAAAATCCAACAGTGGTATCAGAGCCCCGTTCGTATCATTAAGTTTGAATTAACATGCTAGAAAAAGTAATATAAATTGTTTATATGTTCTTTTGCATGTTCTTTATGTGATAGATTAATTTTTTTTTAAACAATATGCTTAAATCGTATTCTATTGATATTGAATTAAATCTGTTAAAAGTCGTTTGCATGATTTAATTGCTCTGTGAAATAGAATTGATTGAATTCTGCAAATCTGCTAATCAGTAATTTGGTGTCACGCGACACTGCTTGCCAGTGTCACGCGACAGAGTTTGGCCTATGGCTTCTCTCAGTCGTGCGACATATCGTGACTCTGGGAGTCCATGTCACGCGACAGAACTAGCCCATTCTGGGCAGAATCAGTTTGTTGAACAATTATGCAAATCTGTGAATGTGTTTACAATCTGATATGTTTATGTATTAATCTGGATGCTATAAAATTGAGTTTATAGGGCTATGCTAGATTAATTCATCGTTTATGCATGCTTAATTGATTAAAATATAATTTTATTAATTGTTGCGATGCATGGTTTATTTGTTCTTACGTGTTAAGAAATTTTATGTTTAGTTGAAACATTGCATTGTAGTTTCCTAATATGTTTAGATTTAGACATTGAAATTTTGGTTTTATGATTGTTTATGGAAACAAGTCATAATTACGCGAAATTTAAAAGGAAAACTGATTGTTTATAAAAGGTAGTGATTATGTTGCCAAATCAGAGCTGATTTCTGATTGTGCATATCTAGGAGAGTTTTGTCTAAGGAAGAATTGGTATTTAAGTAGTCCTTATGGCTCACCTATCTTCCTGGGAACTTACCTGGTGCGCGATTATGACTATCTTTGCTGATATGCTTATAATCTACCTTAAAGAACCTTCATTTAACTTTTAAGTTCTTTATGCCATTTCATGATTAAAACACTTGAGACCATTCGGATAGTTTTGGGTGTGCTTGCCATAGCAAGGTGCTTTGATTCTATTCGAATGCTAGCAAGATGAGGAAATAGTGGTTCCTATACGTTTAAAGTGAATGAACTTAATTGGGTTATCAAAATGGTTTTGGACCCAAGGCATAAGATGAGATTAAAATATGCCTAGACATATGATGTCTTGAATAAATCTCATAAAAGATCTAAGAGTCATATATGTGATATGATTGATGTTTTCTACCTAATTAATTTAATTTTAAGCGATTTGCCATAGCAAACTTGAAATTGAATTAAAGTTTGATCTTAGCCCATTAAATGTATATTATGCTTATTTGCATTTGAAGGTGTATAATTTAGTGGGAGCATTTTATATAAATGCATTATACTTCTCATATGATATGTTTACTTATATGTGTTCATATTTTATGTATATCTTTTTGTAGAATAAATGGCATCAAACAATAATCACTTTTCACTGCGATCTGTCCTTGAGAAGGAAAAGTTGGAAGAGAATGGTACAAACTATATGGATTGGATCCGTAGTTTGAGAATTGTTCTCAAGCAAGAAGAAAAACTGTACGTTCTCGAGGAACCTATTCCACCTGAACCTGCTGCCAATGCTACTAGGGCAGTGAGGGATCAATATCTGAAGCACAAGCGTGACTCTACAGATGTTGGTTGCCTCATGCTCTCCGCCATGTGCAAGAACCTACAGAAGGATCTTGAGAACTTGGGGACAGTTGACCTAAACAATCGACTGATGTAAATGTTCCAAGTACAAGCTAGGCAAGAAAGGTACAACACAGTTACAGTCTTGACCTCATGCAAGATGAGTGAAGGACAAGCTGTTGGTCCCCATGCTCTTAAGTTGAAGGGCCACATTGAGCATCTTGAAAGGCTCGGTTTTCCAATTAGCCAAGAGTTGGCTACCGACATAATATTGAATTCATTACCCAAAAGTTTTAGTAATTTCATAATGCACTATAACATGGGTAGAATGAATAAAAACCTTTTCGAGTTAGTTCAAATGTTGAACACTGCGGAAACCAATATTGTCGAGAAGAAAACCGACCAAGTGCTGATGGTTAACAAGGGGAAGGGTTTCAAGGGTGAGGGAAAAGCAAAGGTTACAAATCCTAAGGCAAAAGTTGCCAAACCCAAAGAGGCTTCCAAGCCTAAAGAGGCTAAGCCCAAGTCCCAAGAGGACGCAGTCTGCTTCCATTGCAATGAGATTGGACATTGGAGGAGAAACTGCGCAAAATACAAGGAAGCACTGAAGAAGAGCAAAGGAGTTGCTTCGACTTCAGGTATCTTTGTTATAGATATATTCCTATCTAGTTCTAGTTCTTGGGTATTGGATACCGGATGTGGAACTCACATTTGTTTAAATGTGTAGGGTCTAAAGAACAGAAGGATGCTTAAGGAAGGTGAAGTGGACCTACGTGTGGGGAATGGAGCAAGAGTTGCTGCATTAGCCGTAGGAACTTATGAAGTTACTTTACCTAGTGGACTAATACTTGTTTTGAACAATTGTTATTACGTTCCAGCTTTAAGTAGGAATATTATTTCGATTTCATGTTTGGATAATGAAGGTTTTAATTTTCTTATATGTGATAAGAAATTTTCCATTTACAAGAGTGATATGCATTATTGTACTGCTGTTTCATTAAATGGCCTTTATATTCTTGATGTTGAAAATTGTGATAATGATGTCCATAACATTAACAAGAGAACTAAACCCAATGATGTAAACCACACTTACTTATGGCATTGTCGTCTTGGCCATATAAACGAGAAACGCATTTTTAAACTCCACAAAGATGGATTTTTAGACTCACATGATTATGAATCTTATGAGACTTGCGAATCTTGTTTACTTGGCAAGATGACCAAGGACCCATTTACCAAAATCGGTGAAAGGGCGGGCGACTTATTAGGACTCATACATACCGATGTATGTGGGCCTATGTGTAGCGATGCTAGGGGAGGATTTCGGTACTTCATAACATTCACTGATGACTATAGTAGATTTGGATATGTTTATCTAATGAAACATAAAAGTGAATCGTTTGAGATATTTCGAATATTTCAAAATGAGGTGCAAAATCAACTTGGCAAAACTATTAAGGTACTTCGATCCGATCGAGGTGGTGAATATTTGAGCCAAGAATTTGACAGTCATCTTAAGAGTTGTGAAATCGTTTTAGAACTCTCTCCACTCGGAACACCACAATGGAATGGTGTGTCTGAAAGGAGGAATATAACCTTGTTGGACATGGTTCGTTCTATGATGAGTCAAGTTGAGCTTCCTTTATCCTTTTGGGGACATGCACTAGAAACTACTGCTTTCACTAAAAACAGAGTTCCTACCAAATCGGTTCAAAAGACCCCATATGAGATGTGGCATGGAAGAAAACCTAGTTTGTCTTTCATGAAGATTTGGGGTTGTGATGCATATGTCAAGAAGTTAACTTCTGACAAGCTAGCACTTAAATCTGACAAATGTGTTTTTGTGAGTTATCCTAAGGAAACCAAAGGATACTATTTCTACAACCGAAACGAGAACAAAGTGTTTGTTGCTCGAAATGGTACTTTCTTAGAAAAGGAGTTTCTTCGCAAATGAACCAGTGGGAGTAAAATAGATCTCGAAGAAATTCGAGAACTCGAAAACAACATTGAACCTATGGTAGAGACTGAACCAAGTTCACAAGTAGTTGTGGAACCGGTTCAAGATGCACATGTTCTTCGCCGAAGTGGTAGGTCACGATCCGAACCCGAGAGATATGGATTTCTCGTTACGGAAAGTGATGAAGTGGAGTTAATCGTAAACGATGAACCTACTTGCTATCAAGAGGCGATGTCCGCTCCTGATTCGGAAAAATGGCAAGAAGCCATGAAGTCCGAATTACAATCCATGGCTGATAATCAAGTTTGAAACTTGATTGATCCTCCCGAAGGTGTAAAAACCATAGGGTGCAAATGGGTCTTCAAGAAAAAGACCGACATGGATGGGAAGGTGCACACCTATAAGGCTAGGCTTGTAGCTAAGGGATATAGGCAAATTCATGACATAGACTATGATGAAACCTTTTCGCCTGTAGCTATGCTTAAGTCTATTAGAATTTTAATTGCCATAGCCGCATATTATGACTATGAGATATGGCAAATGGATGTCAAAACAGCTTTCCTTAATGGGAAGTTACTTGAGGATGTATACATGATACAACCTGAAGGTTTTGTCAGTCCAAAAAATTCTAACAAGGTGTGTAAGTTGCAAAAATCTATTTATGGATTGAAGCAAGCTTCTAGGAGTTGGAATCTATGTTTTGATGAAGCAATCAAAGAGTTTGGCTTTATCAAGAACGAAGATGAACCTTGTGTATACAAGAAAATTAGTGGTAGCGTAGCACTATTTTTGGTGTTGTATGTCGACGATATCTTACTCATTGGAAATGACATTCCTGCACTACAGACTGTCAAGTCTTGGTTGGGGAAGTGCTTTTCGATGAAAGATATGGGCGAAGCCGTATATATCCTTGGTATCAAGATCTATAGAGATAGATCCAAGAGGATGATTGGTTTAAGTCAAAGTACTTACATTTATAAGGTCCTTAGAAGATTCCAAATGGAAAATTCTAAAAGAGGAAACTTGCCAATGTTACATGGTATATCTCTTAGCAAGAATCAAAGTCCTAAGACTAATGATGAGCGAAAGAGAATGAATGGTATTCCATATGCTTCGGCAATTGGGTCTATCATTATGCTATGTTATGTACTAGACCCGATGTCTCGTGTGCTCTAAGCATGACGAGTAGGTACCAATCGGATCCCGGCGAACCACATTGGATAGCAGTCAAGAATATCCTTAAGTACTTACGAAGAACTAAGGATGTATTCTTGGTCTTTGGAGGAATTGAAGAAGATCTTGTAGTTAAAAGCTACACAGATGCTAGCTTCCAAACCGACAAAGATGATTTCAGATCTCAGTCTGGATTTTTGTTTATGCTTAATGGAGGCACTGTGAGTTGGAAAAGTTCCAAGCAAAGTACCGTCGCTGATTCTACAACCGAAGCTAAGTACATAGCGGCATCCGATACAGCTAAGGAAGCAGTTTGGATCAAGAAGTTCATTAGTGATTTGGAAGTCGTTCCAAGCATCAGAGATCCTATTGAACTTTACTGTGACAACAATGGTGCCTTTGCACAAGAAAAGGAACCAAGGTCACACCAGAGATCCAAACACATACTTCGATGTTTCCACATTATCCGTGAGATATGTGAAAGGGAAGACGTAAAGATATGCAGAGTAGACACTGATGACAACGTGGCGGACCCATTAACTAAGGCTCTTCCACAAGCTAAGCATGATGGTCATGTTAGGTCCATGGGTATTCGATACATGGTAGATTGGGCCTAGTGCAAGTGGGAGACTGTTAGTGTTCTGCCCTAGGCCTATGATTGATAGACTTATGTGTTGACATTATTTATTATTATATGAGATGTTTATCATTTGATTATTATAGGTTTTGTATATTTGTTTATAATAATCTCCGTCCCTAATTATTAAGAGAATAATTAGTATAATTGTCAATGGATAAATCATAAGATGATTATATGCATAGAGATGCACATTGAAATTATGGGTACTTGTTAGAGAACAAGTGACTGGACTTGACCCGTATGAGATTTATGTCATGGTCAAATGTCATAATTAAATCTCATAAGGTTACTTCATTTAGTCCCTAGACCTGAGATTATCATGACCTTACATATGATGAAAGTCATGTTTGATTTTAGTCAAACGATATCTTAACACGATATCTATAAAGGCTATCTTTGGCATGATCGGATTCATGATGGGAAGGATGATAAGTCAAGATGGAATTTGTCCCTCGGAAGAGAGATGTTTTGCTTGGGCCCCTCGATGAGTAATAATGATGAAAGTGTATGGCCGTACCCCAATATGATTGGAATTATCATTATACTCAAGAATCGAGAAAGCATTGAACAAAGACAAGTTGACGTGGACCATGACTTGTGTTCAATATAACATCGCGAGACAAAGGGAGAAATGGAAGTGTACCATTGGAAACGTGAACTCTTACATTATATTATTTGGGTAGACATAATGACTTGCTAGAGTCCGCTTATGTCTTATGAGGTTCGATATGATCGAGCTCATTGCCAACATAATATAATCCTATTGGGTCACACACAATTAGAATGAATTTGATAAACCAAGGGAAGAATGATTGAGAACTCCTCACTGACCTTGTATGGTCATGCGACACATCAAGGCCATGAGCCCCGTGTGGTCGTGCGACACAGGAAGTCATAAGGTGGTTTACAGAGCTGGTTTCCTAATTTGTTTAGGAAACATATTCTATGCTAAAGTAGTATAAATATAACAGTCTGTCAACCCTTTAACCCTAGCCGAAATTCTCAATAGAAATTCATAAACATATTCTCAATATTATTTCAAGGGTTTATAGGATCTAGCAATCTTCAAGAAATTGTTCTTGAATTCATTCAAAGGTGTGGATACCAAAAGAGGGTCTTCGCTCGTTCATCGATCAAGGCCTAGAGTTCAAGCAAGTTGAAGAACAAAGTTTGTGATTTGAAATCACATAATCAAATCGTTCGATAGCTCAAGAACGGAAAGCGTTCAAGGTTGGTTACATCTATCTCATAGTTTTTCAAGTTAATTATATAGAACGGATCCTAGGGCTTCTTGGGTTTTATTTATTTTATGCTTAATTCCGCTGCGCATGGACCCGTAAAACCCAACACTTGATACCAAGGATATATGTAGCTTCGCCCATATCTTTCATTGAAAAGAACTTTCCCAACCAAGACTTGACAGTCTGCAGTGCAGGAATGTCATTTCCAATGAGTAAGATATCGTCGACATACAACACTAAAAATAGTGCTACGCTCCCACTAATTTTCTTGTATACACAAGGTTCATCTTCATTCTTGATAAAGCCAAACTCTTTGATTGCTTCATCAAAACGTAGATTCCAACTCCTAGAAGCTTGCTTCAATCCATAAATGGATTTCTGCAACTTACACACCTTGTTAGAATTTTACGGGTGACAAAACCTTCAGGTTGTATCATGTATACATCCTCAAGTAACTTCCCATTAAGGAAAGCTGTCTTGACATCCATTAGCCATATCTCATAGTCATAATATGCGGCTATGGCAATTAGAATTCTAATAGACTTAAGCATAGCTACAGGTGAAAAGGTTTCATCATAGTCGATGCCATGAATCTGCCTATAGCCCTTAGCTACGAGCCTAGCCTTATAGGTGTGCACCTTCCCATCCATGTCGGTCTTCTTTTTGAAGACCCATTTGCACCCTATGGTTTTTACACCTTCGGGTGGATCAATCAAGTTCCAAACTTGATTATCAGCCTTGGATTGAATTCAGACTTCATGGCCTCTTGCCATTTTTCCGAATCAGGAGCGGACATCGCCTCTTGATAGCAAGTAGGTTAATCGTTTTCGATTAACTCCACTTCATCTCTTTCCGTAACGAGAAATCCATATCTCTCGCGTTCGGATCGTGACCTACCACTTCGGCGAAGAACTTGTGCATCTTTAACCGGTTCCACAACTACTTGTGAACTTGGCTCAGTCTCTACCATTAGTTCAATGTTGTTTTCGGGTTCTCGAATTTCTTCAAGATCTATTTTACTCCCACTGGTTCCTTTGCGAAGAAACTCCTTTTCTAAGAAAGTACCATTTCGAGCAATAAACACTTTGTTCTTGTTTCGGTTGTAGAAATAGTATCCTTTGGTTTCCTTAGGATAACCCACGAAAACACATTTATTAGACTTAGGTGCTAGCTTGTCAGAAGTTAACTTCTTGACATATGCATCGCAACCCCAAATCTTCATGAAAGACAAACTAGGTTTTCTTCCATGCAACATCTCATATGGGGTCTTTTGAACCGATTTGGTAGGAACTCTGTTTATAGTAAAAGTAGCAGTTTTTAGTGCATGTCCCCAAAAGGATAAAGGAAGCTCAACTTGACTCATCATAGAACGAACCATGTCTACCAAGGTTCTATTCCTCCTCTCAGACACACCATTCCATTGTGGTGTTTCGGGTGGAGAAAGTTCTGAAACGATTCCATAACTCTTAAGATGACTGTCAAATTCTTGGCTCAAATATTCACCACCTCGATCAGATTGAAGTACTTTAATAGTTTTGCCAAGTTGATTTTGCACCTCAATTTGAAATATTTGAAATATCTCAAACGATTCACTTTTATGTTTCATTAGATAAACATATCCAAATCTACTATAATCATCAGTGAATGTTATGAAGTACCGAAATTCTCCGCTAGCATCGCTACTCATAGGTCCACACACATCGGTATGTATGAGGCCTAATAAGTCGCCTGCCCTTTCACCAGTTTTGGTAAATGGGTCCTTGGTCATCTTGCCAACTAAACAAGATTCGCATGTCTCATAAGATTCATAATCATGTGAGTATAAAAATCCATCTTTATGGAGTTTAGAAATGCATTCTCATTTATATGGCCAAGACAACAATGCCATAAGTAAGTGTGGTTTACATTATTGGGTTTAGATCTCTTATTAATGTTATAGACATCATTATCACGATTTTCAACACCAAGGATATAAAGGCCATTGAATGAAACAGCAGTACAATAATGCATATCACTCTTGTAAATGGAAAACTTCTTATCACATATAAGAAAATTAAAACCTTCATTATCCAAACATGAAATCGAAATAATATTCCTACTTAAAGCTGGAACATAATAACAATTGTTCAAAACAAGTATTAGTCCTCTAGGTAAAGTAACTTCATAAGTTCCGACGGCTAATGCAGCAACTCTTGCTCCATTCCCCACACGTAGGTCCACTTCACCCTCTTCAAGCATCCTTCTATTCTTTAGACCCTGCACATTTAAACAAATGTGAGTTCCACATCCAGTATCCAATACCCAAGAACTAGAAGTAGATAGGAATATATCTATAACAAAGATACCTGAAGTCGAAGCAACACCTTTGCTCTTCTTCAGTGCTTCCTTGTATTTTGTGCAGTTTCTCCTCCAATGTCCAATCTCATTGCAATGGAAGCAGACTGGGTCCTCTTGGGACTTGGGCTTAGCCTCTTTAGGCTTGGCAACCTCTTTGGGTTTAGCAACATTTGCCTTAGGATTAGCAACCTTTGCCTTTCCCTTACCCTTGAAACCCTTCCCCTTGTTAACCATCAACACTTGATCGGTTTTCTTCTCGACAATATTGGTTTCCGCAGTGTTCAACATTTGAACTAACTCGAAAAGGTTTTTATTCATGCCTCCCATGTTATAGTGCATTATGAAATTACTAAAACTTTTGGGCAATGAATTCAATATTATGTTAGTATCCAACTCTTGGCTAATTGGAAAACCGAGCCTTTCAAGATGCTCAATGTGGCCCTTCAACTTAAGCGTATGGGGACCAACAGCTTGTCCTTCACTCATCTTGCATGAGGTCAGGACATTAACTGTGTTATACCTTTCTTGCCTAGCTTGAACTTGGAACATTTCCATCAGTCGATTTTTCATATCAACTGTCCCCAAGTGCTCAAGATCCTTCTGAAGGTTCTTACACATGGCGGAGAGCATGAGGCAACCAACATCTGTAGCATCACGCTTATGCTTCAGATATTGATCCTTCAATGCCCTAGTAGCATTGGCAGCAGGTTCAGGTGGAATAGGTTCCTCGAGAACGTACAGTTTTTCCTCTTGCCTGAGAACAATTCTCACGCTACGAATCCAATCCATATAGTTTGTACCATTCTCTTCCAACTTTTCCTTCTCAAGGAGAGATCGCATTGACAGATGATTATTGTTTGATGCCATTTATTCAACAAAAAGATATACACAAAATATGAACACATATAAGTAAACATATCATATGAGAAGTATAATGCATTTACATAACATGCTCCCACTAAATTATACACCTTCCAATGCAAATAAGCATAATATACATTTAATGGGCTAAGATCCAACTTTAATTTAATTTCAAGTTTGCTATGGCAAACCGCTCAAAACTAAATTAATTAGGTAGAAACATCAATCATATCACATATATGACCCTTAGATCTTTTATGAGATTTATTCAAGACATCATATGACTAAGCATATTTTAATCTCATCTTATGCCTTGGGTCCAAAACCATTTTGATGACCCAATTAAGTTCATTCACTTTAAACGTATAGGAACCACCATTTCCTCATCTTGCTCGCATACGAATAGAATCAAAGTACCTTGCTATGGCAAGCCCACCCAAAACTATCCGAATGGTCTCAAGTGTTTTAATCATGAATTGGCATAAAGAACTTAAAAGTTAAATGAAGGTTCTTTAAAGTAGATTATAAGCGTATCAACATAGATAATCATAATCGTGCACCAGGTAAGTTCCCAGGAAGATAGGTGAGCCACAAGGACTACTTAAGTACCAAATCTTTCCTTCGACAGAACTCTCCTAGACATGCACAATCAGAAATCAGCCCTGATTTGCAACATAATCAACACTTTGAATGAACAATCAGTTTCCTTTTAAATTTTGCGTAATATAACTTGTTTCTCTTAAACAATCATAAACCAAAATCTTAATGTTTTAATCTAAAAATTCAGGAAATTATAATACAATGTTTCAACTAAACATCTAAAATTCTTAACACGTAAGAACACATAATTCATACATCGCAACAATTAATAAAATCATATTTTAATTAACTAAGCATGCATAAATAATGAATTAACTATCATAGCCCTATCAACTTAATTCCTAGAAATTTATAGCATCCAGATTAATACATAAACATGTCAGATTGTAAACACATTCACAAATTAGCAGGATTGTTCAACAAACTGATTCTGCCTAGATTGGGCAAGTTTTGTCGCGTGACAGAGGCAAGCTTTGTCGCGTGACACAAGCAAGCTCTGTCGCGTGACACTGGCATACTCTGTCGCGTGTCATAGCCCAACTATGTCGTGTGACACTAAGTTGCCAGATTTGCAGATTTGTAGATTTCAATCAATTCTAAATCACAGAGCAATTAAATCATGCAAACAACTTTTAACAGATTTAATTCAATATCAATAGAACTTGATTTAAGCATATTGTTTCAAAAACAATCAATCTATCGCATACAAAACATGCAAAAGAACATATAAACGATTTATATCACTTTTCTAGCATGTTAATTCAAACTTAACCATACGAACGGGGCTCTGATACCACTGTTGGGTTTTATGGGTCCATGCGCAGCAAAATTAAGCATCTAATAACATAAAACCCAAGAGCCTAGGATCCGTTCTATACAATTAATTTGAATTCCTATTAGATATAAATAACCAACCTTGAACGCTTTCCATTCTTGAGCTATCGAAAGATTTAACAATGTGATTTTGAATCACAAACTTCATTCTTCAGATTGCTTGAACTCTAGGCCTTGATCGTTGAACGAGCAAAGACCCTCTTTCGGTATCCACACCTTTGAATGAACCAAGAATGACTTCTTGAATATTGCTAGATCTCTTAAACCTATGGAGAATATTGAGAATATATGTTGTGATTTTCTTTTCAGAAATTCGGCTAGGCAATTAGGGTTGACAGACCTTCATATATATATACTACTTTAGTATGGTATATGTTTCCTAATCAAATTAGGAAACCAGTCTGTAAAATCGCCTTAGGCTTTATGATGTCGCACGACCACACGAAGCCCATGGCCAAGTTGTGTCGCACGACTATACAAAGCTCATCAGGAATCTCAATCATTCTTCCTCTGGTTTAATCAATTCATTCTAGTTGTGTGTGACCCAATAGGATTATATTATGTTGGTAATGAGCTCGATCATATCGACTCTCATAAGACATAAGCGGACTCTAGCAAGCCATTATGTCTACCCAAATAATATAACGTAAGAGTTCACATTTCCAATGGTACACTTCCATTTCTCCCTTTGTCTCACGATGCTATATTGAACACAAGTCATGGTCCTCGTCAACTTGCCTTTGTTCAATGCTTTCTCGATTTCGAGTATAATGTTAATCCAATCGTATTGGGGTATGGCCATACACTTTCATCATTATCACTCATCCAGGGGCCCAAACAAAACATCTCTCTTTCGAGGGACAAATTCCATCTTGACTTATCATCCTTCCCATCATGAATCTGATCATGCCAAAGATAGCCTTTATAAATATCGTGTTAAGATATCGTTTGACTAAAATCAAACATGACTTTCATTATATGTAAGGTCATGATAATCTCAGGTCTAGGGATTAAATGAAGTGACCTTATGAGATTTAATTATGACATTTGACCATGACATAAATCTCATACGGGTCAAGTCCAGTCACTTGTTCTCTAACAAGTACCCATAAATTTAATGTCCATCTCTATGCATATAATCATCATATGATTATCCATTAACATTTATACTAATTATTCACTTAATAATTAGGGACGGAGATTATTACAGATAAATATGCAAAAACATATAATAATCAAATAATAAACTTTTCATATAATAATAAATAATGTCAACACATAAGTCCATCAACTATAGGCCTAGGGCATAACACTAACAAAGGCAGCGGTGGAGGCCTTCAAAAATAATGATGAGTGTTACAACATTATAGTATCTCGAGCTAGGAATTTCTATGATGTTGGGCGCCAACACATGGCCCGCCGTACTGGGGTGGATTCCTGCATCGAGCGACCTCTTGAGAAGCTGGCTGAATGGGCCTTTGCTGATAAATATGACATGGCAGCTCGAGCTGACCATCCTCTAGTCCCCTATTCTGCTAATGACCTAGCTGTAATAGCCCAGCAAGATGTTGAAGATGGTGCAGAGCCATGGGTCGCCCCTCCTATCGAGCAAAGAAACATCAACATTTTACTTCAAGAGCTGGAAGAGGCCGATAAGGATGAGGAGGAGGTCTCCCAAGACCAAGTCTTTACTGAAGCCGAGTAGGATGAGTAGCAGCAGCAGGAAGAGCAGGCCCAAGATAATCAAGATAGCTGATTTCCTCTTTTGATTCCTCTTTGTAATGAACAAGTTTCAAAACATTCTTTATTTTTGTTATTTTTGTAATCAATGTCTCAGCTCGATTTGGGAGGCATTTTAACTCGTAATATTGATTTGTTCAAGTCCTAGCCCGCTTTTGGGGGACTTTTAATTTAATACTATTTGACTGTTTGAATCATTCTGCTTTGATCCATCTTTCTGTTTGTTTGTCAAACTAGATTAAATAAGAGATTGGTTTAAGGAACGAGACTGGCACAAGTTTTTGGTTGAACCTGTTTAAGAACGAGGCTAACCTAAGACTTTAGTCAAGTCTGTTTAAGGAATGAGGCTGACCTATGACTTTAGTCGAGTCTGTTTAAGGAATGAGACTGACATAAGTTTTTGGTCGAATCTGTTTAAGAATGAGGCTGACCTAAGACTTTAGTCGAGTCTGTTTAAGGAACGAGACTGACATAAGTTTTTGGTCGAACCTATTTAAGAACGAGGCTGACCTAAGACTTTAGTCGAGTCTGTTTAAGGAACGAGACTGACATATGTTTTTTGTCAAACCTTCTTAAGATTTTGAGATCGACTAAGGGTCAGATCTGAGAAGAATAAGACGTAAGTGTAACAACATTTGTGAGCAAAACTTTTATTTCATTGATGAAGTAGGTCATTACATTGATGCTTAATCAGAAATAGTATCTAACAAACATGAACTAAGACTCATAAACAAACATAAAGACTCATACCAAGGATGTTTTAGCTCATCACCACCTGGATGGCCAATCATGTAGGTCCCTTCCTTAATAATTCGAGTTACGGTGTAGGGTCCTTCCCAGTTAGGAGATAACTTGCTTTCTTCAGCTTTTCTGTCTGTTACCTCGATCTTCCTTAACACATAGTCCCCAACATTGAACGACCTCTTCTTGACCTTCTTGTCGTGATAGCCCTTAGTTTTCTGTTTGTAGTTTACCATCCTAAGTTGAGCAGTCATCCGTTTCTCTTCTAGCAAGTCCAGGTCGAGCAACCTATTGGAGTCATTTTGATTCTAATCAAACAAAACCACCCTAGCTGTACGAAGTCATAACTCTTTAGGTGCTATAGCTTCTGACCCAAAAGTAAGGGCGAATGGGGTTTCCCTTGTGGGCCCCCTAGTAGTTGTGCGGACTACCCAAAGAGCAAGGAGCAGTTTGTCCAACCAGCTCGACCAATTAGGCCCTTACTTAGTGCTGACAAGACAAGTTTGTTTCCTGCCCCTGCATGTCTGTTACCTTGGGGATATGCGACGGAAGACTTCCAATGTTTTACTCCCAATCTGTTCATCTCCGTTTCAAAGACTGTGGAAAATTGTAGCCCGTTGTCTAATACGATTGAATGTGGCACCCCAAAATGACACCAAATGAAGTCGTGGATGAAGTTGATGGCATTTTCCTCAGTTATCTTAGCTAAAGGTTTAGCCTCTATCCACTTAGTGAAATAGTTTATATCCACAATAACCTGCTTACAATTTCCATGGGCGGGTGGGAAGGGTCCGATCAAATCTACCCCCACATGTCGAACGGCCAAGCAGCGACCATAAGAGTTTGTTCAGTTGTTGGGAGATTTGGTAGGTCGGCATACCTCTGACACTTGTCACACTTTCTCACGAACTCACGAGCGTCTTCCCTTAGGTGAGGCCAATAATATCCCAAGGTAACAATTACGTCTGCCAAAGTTTTGGCCCCGGGTTTCCACCACATACCCCACAGTGTACCTCGTGCAAGAGTTGGGTGACCTCCATAGGATGAACGCACCTCAATAATGGCTTTATGAAAGATCTTCTGAATAGTGCGTCTCCATGTATGACAAATCTAGGGGACTTCTTCTTGATTGCTCTAGCCTTTTGTTCATCAGCGGGTAGCTTGCCTATTTCTATGTAGGCCTTCATCTCGTCAATCCAACACTTAGAGTTATTGACCGAGCATAGAACCTACACTCTTTCGTATTTTGGATTCTCTAAGTATTGGTTCTCCACGTTGCTCGTCTGATGTGGCCAGTTTGGATAGTAGGTCGGCCAACTCATCATCTTTGCGGCCTACCTGTTTTATTTCCCAAAATTCCATGTCTTGGACCAACCTCGTCACCAACTCGTAGTATTTGATTAGAATGGGATTGAGCACTTCATATTCTCCCTTAACTTGGTTCACTATCAATTGAGAGTCACAGTAAGCTACGATTTTGGTTGCCCCAAAACATCTGGCATACTCAACTGCTGTGATCAAGGCCTCATATTCGGCCTGGTTATTGGAGGCCTAGAACTTGAACCTAAGAGCTTCTTCATAGACTTTACCCGTCTCTGGTTCGATCAAGACAATTCCAGCTCCACTGACTTTCTTAGTAGTAGACCCGTTCGAGTAAACCTTCCAGCAATCATCGGTCAAACTGACTGCCTGCTGGTTCGACTGTTCTTTCCCCTTCACACTCTCTTTTGGGGCTCTCTCTTTGATATCTTCTTTGGTGATCGTTAGCTCGACCAAAAAGTCTGCCAAAGATTGAGCTTTCAAGACCCTTCGAAGTCTGTACTCAATGTCAAATTATGTTAGTTCGATGGACCAGTTGAGCAGTTGACCTGAACTTTCTGGCTTGTGCAATATTTTTCTCAATGGAGTGTTGGTCAACACGACAATGGAGTGGGTTGAGAAATATGCCCGTAATTTTCTGGCTGCAACTACCAAGGCATAGGCTACTTTCTCACCGTTAAAGTATCTTCCCTCCACGTCGGATAAAGCCTGGCTCACATAATAAATTAGCTTTTGAAGCCCGTTTTCCTCTGTGACCAACACTGCGGCCAAAGCTCGATCCCCAGTAGATAGGTAGACATACAAGCTCTCTCCTTGGACCGGGCTACTCAACAATGGGGGAGAGGCAAGGTATTCCTTGAGTTGTTGGAACGACGAGGAACATTCAGTCGTCCACTCAAAGTTTTTCATCCCCCTCAAAGTTTTGAAGAACGGGAGAGACCTTTCTGCTGACTTGGCTATGAAGAGACCAAAAGCTGTAACCCTTTCGTTCAGCCGTTGCACCTCCTTGATGCACGTTGGCTCCTACATTTCTACCAAAACTTTTATCTTCTCTGGATTAGCTTCAATACCCCTCTGAGATACCATGAACCCCATAAACTTGCCAACAGCTACCCCGAAAACACACTTGCTCAGATTCAGCTTCATGTCATTTGCTCCCAGATTGGCGAACGTTTTCCTTAGGTCGGCCACATGACGTATGACATTGGTTTTGATGACCATGTCGTCGATGTAGGCCTCTATGTTTCGACTAATCTGAGTAGCAAAGACTTTGTTCACCATTCGTTGATAAGTAGCCCCAACATTCTTCAGCCAGAAGGGCATTTTTGTGTAGCAATATACTCCTCTAGTAGCTTGGAAGGCAGTCTTTTATATGTCATCCTCATGCATCCTGATTTGATGGTACCTCGAATAGGCATCGAGGAAATTGAGTGTGACATGTCCAGCTATTGAGTCAACCAACTTGTCAATCCGTGGGAGTAGGTAGCTGTCTTTTGGGCAGGCTACATTTAGGTCGGTGAAATCGACACACATCCTCCATTTTCCGTTGGCTTCATGGTCATCACTACATTTGCCAGCCAGGTAGTGTAGGATGCCTCCTTGATTATAATTGCCCTAATGAGTTTGTTTACCTCTTGTTTGATGGCCACCTCCTTGTCTGTTGCAAAAATTCTCAACTTTTGACTTTTGAATTTGATGGTATGGTTGACCTCCAAACAATGTACTGTGACCTCCTCCTTGATGCCCCTCATGTGTTTTACTCTCCATACAAAGACATATGTGCTTTCCTTCAACAGGTCGACTATCTCCACCCTTTCTTCTAGAGACAGTTGTCTCCCTATTTTGATTTTTTGGTCGGGGTAGGAGCGGTTGGCCTCTATTTCTTCCAACTCGTCAACAGGTTCCAGTTCTGGGCCATCTCTGAACTGTAGGGTCTCAATAATAATTTCTCTGACCCTTCTCCTTTCCTCAGCTCTCAATTGTGGAGCCTCAACTTCAATCATTTCATCTAGCTCGATCGCTATTTCCTCGTTGGAGGCCCCAAAATTTTGGTTGACTGGTAGACATAGGTCACCTATGATGATCTGGTCGACCAAAGCTGAATTTGTTGTGACCTTAGTGTTTTCAGAGAGACGTGTCGGCTTAGTCATGACGTGGTCATGTGAGGGATAGGTCGTCTCTTCAACACATTAGATTGTTGATAGTCTGGAAGTAGTGGTGACAGACTTATAGAACTTCCAGCTCGCTTCCGGAGTATCAATTTCCAACTCCCTCTTTTTCTTGGATCGCAACACATGATCCAGGTATTCCCTTGTTGTGCTTAGAACGTACCCCACTCATAGATTGATGGGGAATTTGACCCTTTGGAGGGGTATTGAAGGCACCAACCCTAGAGCGACCTGTCCAGGGATAATCAATATGGCATGGTAATCACTTGTAACGTCAATTACAATGAATGTTACCTTGGCCATTATTCTCAAGGGATGTTATCCAATGTCCACCTCCAGCTCCATCTGTCCCTTGGCATCAACTCGGTGATTGGTGAAACCCTCCAGTCGACCTGCGTAAGGCGACAACCTAGCATCTGTCAGTCCCATGTCCAAGAAGGTTTTGTAGTAGAGAATATCTTTGCAGGCCCCCGTGTCGACCAATATTCTACTTGAAGTGCAGTCATCAATCAACCTCAGAATCACCAAAATTTGTTCTCTAGCAGTCATGCTGGTAGCCAGCTCATAGGGATAGAAACTGATCACCTCATCCGTAACACAGCTCCTAGGAGGCACGTAGGGAGCTTTACTCACCTAAAAAAATTTTGTGCTTAAGGGAAGTGATGTTCCTCTCCTCAACAATCACTCCCAAAGTCAGCCTAGGTTGCCTCGGCTCCGGTACACCTCTTTCAGGTCGATCTCCACTAGCAGGATGATCTCCCTTGACAAACCTGTCTAACCTTCCTTCATTCACCCACTTCTGGATGATCCTCTTCAGACTCATGCACTCTTCCGTGGTGTGCCTAGTGTCCTTGTGATAGTAATAGTACCTACTATTGTCCCTTCTAAATTTATTCTGAGCATTCATTGGGGCAGGGGGCCTAGTTCGACTGTGTTCATAATCTCAGTTCGACTCACTGTAAGTGGGGTAAAGCTTTCGAGGACTCTTTCTATCGCCCTAGTCCTGTTTTCCCCTTATTATCTGAAATTGTCACTGGCCAGTAAGTAAGTGTTATAAAAAAGGTTGATAGCACAACTGATAACACTTACGATAACACACACAACAGAATTTAAAAAACAGTTTGTAAAACAAAACAGTTTTGCAGCGGAAGTAAAAGCATAAACATAAGAAATAGTTTTTACTCAAGTTATATAAATATATAACTTGAGTATGCCGCTTAGGCAAGTTCTTATATTCACAATGATATGATTACAAGATCGAAGCTGTTCGCTATCTATATAACAATGAAGAACTAGGAACTAAGATCATTTATGAAGTTCTATCCTAGCCACGACACAATCAAGTCCCAAGATGTTGAAGGTGGAAAATAGTTTGTGGGAGGAACAACCTTATAGAGCCGAGAAGTAAATAATCTTTTCTTCTGCAAGTTGTGTGTGTTATGCTCAACATGTTTCTCAGTGTCTACACACTTGCTATCTATAGCCTTCAAATGCTTGGAGGCTACTCTAGTAACAGCCTTGAACTGGATCGGATAAGATGGAGGCATTGTTGGGTTTGTTGAGTTAAAGACTCGATCAATTCCTTGAATGTAGCAACCGAATTTCTTTGTGCTAAAGTGCTAGGTTTAACCTCTTGTACCCACATGCTCTCCTATGTTTGTACTCTTTGTTTGAGTAGCAATATCACCTTTGAACAGGTCTTCCCACGTGGTTCCTTCAGCTGTTATGAGTTATGCATAAATCCTTATTTATGCATAACTCTCCATTTGACTCGTTCCACCATCCTTGTAGCTTATCTCATTATGGTTACTACCTATAAATTAGACTAACAACAAACATATATTTTGCAAGTATAGTTATACATTAATACAATATAACATATGTAAGAAATGTCCAACTAATAAAAACAGATCGTGTCTGGTAACACTTTAAAAGTGCTGTCACTACTTGTGATAACACCTTCGTCTAATAACACTTAGAGAGTGTTGACAGCACTAGTGGTAACACCACTAGACTGCACTTACGTTATCATTGTTTTTCACCGGTCCCCCTTTTATCGACTCACCAGCTTCAGAATTCTTTGAGCCCTTGTCTTTCTTTCTCTCCTTTCTCTCCTCAGCCACGGCCACATCATAGGCCCTCTCAAACAGTTCCTTCCTCGTGGTCTCCCTCCTAACCTGGAGCTCGTAATCCAAATCAGGAGAGGACACTCCATTTCTGAAACAATTGATGACCTCCCTATCTGTGAGGTCTTCCTCAATCTGGTCGACCAGGTCCTTAAATTGTGTAAAATAACTCATGGTACTTTCTGTCTTACCTTGAGTCATAATTATGAGGTCGGTGATCGGCTTTGTAAGGGCCCCAGCCGTATAGAATCTATCCAAGAACTTTTTCCTCATATACTCCCATGAGGTGATGCAGCCAGTGGTCAGGCCACGAAACCAAGTCAGTGCTACACCTGTGAAGGTCCTAATTAGTACATGTCATCCTTAGAGGAGACCAAACACATGGTGGACTCAAAATGTTGCATATGATTCAAGGCATTGGTCGCGCTTGAGTACTTGTCTAACGCGGGCAATTTGAAACCCACGACCCACGGGAGGCCTTTGGTCGAGTAAATCCTGGGATAGTGGTCGAAGAGTACTGTAGTTTCATTCAACCTTCCCATCGGTCTACTTCCTATCCGCCTCTATGTTATCCAACCTTATTTTCAAATTGAGAATTTCCCTAACATCCAGGTCGCTTCATTGATGGGAGAAAGAATTAGACTTTTGCCTCTCATCCCTGTGGGGCTCCCTTCTAGAGAGGGTCCGATGTCTTTCATTCTGTGGGGGTGTCACCTCTCTCCTTTCCTGACGGGACAACGACCTTTCTCCCCTTGAGGGCGACCTACGTCTAGCCCTGTCAGCTTCGAGCCGCCTCCTCTGAGCTGAGTCGGCCTTTTGCTCCTTTTGTGGGTTGAGCCTATCCCTTAGGTTGCTAGTAGGGTCTATGGAAATATGGGATGGAGCAGTCATTTCAATCTTCATTTGCTCACCAGACGGTCTAGGACCTCCGTTAGTCCGCCTGTGAGAAGTGATGGATGGAGCTACTCTTTGCAATCTCCTATCATCCTTGTTGGGAGACTCGGGCATCTCTGGTAGTTTGTCTTGCACATCGAGCAAGTTTTGTAGTATCCTAGCTCGCTCCAACAGAATATCCTTCCTACTAGGGTGAGTAGTTGAGGGACTTGGGATATCGCCTGCAACTGTTCGACCTGTTTGGATCCTCTTAACCTGCTGGTTCGCCCCCTGATTAGGCATAGGCCTTTTCTGCCTTCTTCCATCTTGTAGGCCCTCACCGTCAGCCATACTATTAGAATGAGTGGCCCTCCTAGGGGGATTTCCCGGTGGGGGAGGAGGCAAATTTATCCTATTTCCAATGCATGCCTCAATGTTTCTCACTGTATTCCCAAGCATTGGATCACTGAAGGAAGTAGCGGTATGTCCATCGAAAACCATGTTTGTGGTTTGATTAGAGTTTCAAGGTCTAATGTCTATCGTTCCCGACAATGGAACCAAACTGATGATGCAGGAAACGATCCAGATCAGCCTTAGTCTAGCAATTAGGTTGATCTCTAGCTAATAGACCTGAAACCATGAACAAACGACTAGCCGAATTGGCCTCCGGCTAAGAACCTCCGGGGTGATGATGAGATAACGTGTATTAGGCTTATAAACTCAATTGAATAACGTAATTACTCAAATAGAAAATAAGATATTACCTTTGAACATTGGAAGTTGTTAGGTATTTATAGTGTTGATGTAGGATCGTGTTGAATCCCTAAAATCACGGGTATTGTGTTGGCGTAACTGACTCCGATAAAGTAGGAGTCGATTACAAATTACGATGTGGGTTGACACACGTGTTGGTAGGTCGAGGTCGATCGAAATGTCAATGGCGACCTGACTCTGTGCTTTGACTTTATAGTAATTGTACAAGTATGTGATCGAATGTCGGAGGAAGCTAGGTCGGGACCACGGATGGTCGGACAATGAGCTAGGTCGACTGATCAATGGTGGGCTGTTGGTATCGTAGCAATTGGGCTGGCCCGTCACTTTTATTCCGTTCAAATATTTTAGACAAGTTTGTACTTATAAAATTTTAAAAATTACAAACCTATATTTTATCCACTAGAATTGTTAATATTGTTATGGACTATCAAATTATCAACCCACTTAAAATTATTTAACTTTAAATTGAAAACGAGGAAGTATATTTTTGAAAAATGATAAACCACTAACGCCAACAATTTGCTCATTTTAAACTTCAGAAAATAACTGCTCAAGTATAATATTAAGAATCAGGATATTTTTATTATAAAATATAAAAAATGAGGTTACAAGGAGAAACCAGCTGATTAGAAATGTAATAGATCTAATTGAGTAAATGTTGGAAGTAGAAAGAGAGTTGCAAGCCATGGGAAACATAAACTTAGCTGAATTTTTCTATTCAGTCCATTCCAATAAAAACAAGTGGACTATCACAACCGATGAATAGATTGAAGATTTGTTCAATGAGAAGGATAGTGATGATGTTGATGATTATGATTATGATGATGTTGATGATGGTAATGATAGTGAACATTCTATCTCAAGTGGTCTGGGAGAAGGAGAAAATTTATCTGTTGCCTCACCGGTTAGAAAACCAGTTGAGATTCCCTCAACCGTTGTATCTGCTAAACCGGTTGAGAATGAAAAGCTAGAAGCTGATGATGTCCAACTGCAAGCAGTTTTGGCTAAAAGATTATTTGATAGTGAAGTGGATCTTCAATAGTCAAGTGCAGAGGAATATGCCACTCAAGCTGCAATTGAAGCAAGCTTACTTGTCAGTCAGGCCAGTGCCAAGCTAAAAGGCAAAGCAGTTGAAGATGTTAACCCTATTTTTTGGGAGGAGGATCCCACTTTCTGATTTCTTTGAAGAAGATGATGTCATTAAATTTCATGCTCCTGAACCTTTTGATTATGATCCATTTGATCCTGCTAATCCTATATCCAATTTTGACTTCTCCGTGGACCAGAAGGATTTGATTTCCACCAAAAATTATTATACTTCTAGGGCATCCATTCCTCAGTTGGCAAATGGGATGTTTCTGTTTGATGTACATGAGAA
Source organism: Adenophora triphylla var. japonica (assembly GCA_022495995.1). Classification (NCBI taxonomy): domain Eukaryota; kingdom Viridiplantae; phylum Streptophyta; class Magnoliopsida; order Asterales; family Campanulaceae; genus Adenophora; species Adenophora triphylla. Next base: position 111,967 of record JAFEMH010004552.1, on the reverse strand, counting down.
GGTTACAAGCTCCAGCCATCTCCAACCGATGCCAATGCCTCCTTCCTTAGCCGATAAACTTCAACGTCAAAGGAGCCAAGATAAAATGCAAACATTTATGGACGTGGTTGAGACTATAAAAATTGGCTCTTTATGATCGACACTCCTCCCCACCAAACCAACACTAAGGGACCAGGTGTAACTAGCTTAAAATTCCAAACTCCTAAAATTTTGAGGTTAAAGAAAAGAGCTACTCATGCTCGTAATGCCAAGCTTATGAACGCGAAATCACAGCAGCAATTGGTCCTAGATTTTCCTTCTAAACAACTATCTTTCATACCAGCTCAAACAGCTCGGTCAGGCTCTCTAAAGATTGCTGGTCAAGTCCCTCAATGGCTTTCTCGATCGGTTGAATCCTCTTTTCGAACCGACAATTAATTTATCAGATATTTGGCTGTCAACGGTAGTAGGTGTTGGCGTTGAAATATTTTTATTGGTGTTTTAAGGTGACCAAGATGGTTGACTTTATTGCTCTTGTGTTTGATCCACTACTACAGACACAGTGATGTTACATGCGATTAATCGCAGTTTACAGTGTTTCATATTTTCAATTGAAAGCCGTTATTAATTTGAGTTATTGTGGGTTTTACATATTATTAAATTGATTTAGACCATACGTTTGAAAACAAAGGAATTTAGCCTTCTATCCCACCATCAATTGGGCAGTAGTACTTGTATCACTAGAGCGGTGCCAATTTTATGTTATATGGGTGATGGGGGTACCTATGTATCTGTACAGTACAATGATAAAATTGCTTGCTATAATTTGTTTTAGATATTTAGAAAAACGATGTATATTTTAGGATGAAATGGGAAAAGCAGTAAGTCGGATCCTAAAAATAGTCAAACTATTAAAGAGTGGGAAAATAGAGAAAGCAGCTCTGAGCTGCCGCTTTCCTAAAAATAGTCAAACTATTAAAGAGTGGGAAAATAGAGAAAGCAGCTCTGAGCTGCCGCTTGTCATATGAAATTGTCAATGGCTTAGAAAAGTAAGACGAAACTCACAAGTGTTGTTAATAGTATTGACAACACTAAGAACAACACAACTCACACCAATTCAAAAATAGAATAATTGAGATAATTTAACAGCAGCAAAAATAAAAAAGAAACACAAGAGAATAGATTTTTAACAAGTTATATATATAAAAAAAATTATATAACTTGATAGGTGCCAGGAGGGAAAGACCTTTCTTAATAATAAGCTTTTGGTACAAGGTCGAAAGTTTCCTAATGATTTTCAATCAATAGCATAGAGGAACAACTATTCTAGAACACTCTCTTTACAAACACAACCTATCTAACACTCAGAAACACTCGAAGAATGAAAGTTATATGGGATAACTCACTGGTGTTAGACAGTGTGTTGCCAACACTTGAGGCAACACTGAAAAGGCGTGTTCTTGTCTTGTGCAAATCTCAACTTCTGAATTGGGTAAATGTTTCTGTAGATGGTTTACACTATTTAAAGGCTCCTAGAACTTGGAGCCAACTCAATATGTCCAGAAAATCAGCCATGAGTTGTTTCCTTCATTGTAGCTCCACCTTCTTGTTTGTTGAAGACCAAGTCTTTCTTGGCTTTCCACCCTTGTACCGCCAGGCTTCAGAACCTTGTACTCCTTATCTTCAGCTCCCCCTGAGTAGCTAACACCCAATAATGTTTACTTGGTCTTCACCATTTACACATAAATATAGATTTAATATGTAACTTTACTTCCCATTCGTAAATCATGCCTAGCCCATTTCCTTTGACCTGTTAAACCACAAACTGAACACTCTAATAACAAATATATAATAATTAGTATTCACTTTGTTATTTATGAATTAAATGTAGTACTATATTCATAATAAATTGCCAACACATTGGCAACACTAGAGACAACACCAGTGGCAACACATGGTGTAACACTTACAATATCCCCCTCAGTTACACATTTCTTCACAAAATACAAAGTGATATTCCTGCATAAATGTTAGTCAAATAATCCACAAAAATATATATCCCCCATATTAACAAAACTCCCCCTTAATCAATGATTAGAAATCAAACAAACCAAGATTATTATAAACTAACCACTAACAACCCATATTTAAAAGTTTTCAACAAAACAGCCATTTAAACTAATCAAAAACAGAAATTAAAACAAGAATTGTTTTAAAGCAACAAACCAACAAATAAAAATTATTTTTGAAACACCACAAATTCAGAAACAGATAACCATGTTCAATATTTGGTTGGATCAGCCCTTGGTCCTTCTTCATCCCCTTCAGCCCTTGCACCACTCGGACCATCATTGGTTGAATCATCAACATCATGCCTTTGATCTCCCCCTATTTTGGAAGAAATCAAATTTACCATCTGTTCCATATCTGCTCGGATATCCAGCCACCCATACATTACAGAGTCTATGTGCTTCATTTGCCTATGGAAAAAATTAAGAATAACAGAAGCATCAATCATAACTGGTGGGGTGTTGCCTTGAGTGTTGCCTTCACTTGGCACAACACTTGGGGAAACACTTGGAGCTGGAGCAGCAGTAGGTTGTGCAGAAATGGCTAGAACCCAAGGAAGATCTTTGTGTCTATCTCCCTCAATGAACTACTTGTTGATCTTGTAATTGACTGGGTTCTCAGTGTAGTAGTTAGAATTCCAAAGGGTTAGGGATTGAAAAATAAGGACATTAAAAATGAGGGATGGAAAGAGATATGATGAGGCTTTCTTCTTCTTTGCCCAAGCTGCTAGGTGGTTGAAAACCACTCTCCCAAAGTTCACTCTCTATTTATTACCCAACTTATACAATAAAGTGGCTTTTTCTAGGGTAACGGTGTTCTCATTGGCGGAAGGAAGCCAATTTGTAATGCAAAGTTTATGGAGAACACAAAATAAAGAAGCGAGATGGGTAGCTCTAAAATGATCACCCATATAGTCACTCTCCCACCTGTGAGAAAGCTAGCCAAGGTATTGGGCTCAATACTCACACTCTCATCATCCACATTTGAAAGACAGTAGGCTCTATTGATCATGGAAGGATTGAAATCATAAATGTTTCCCTCACAAAATTTTCCCAAAATGGGGAGTGTTTCTATCATCAATATCCTCACGTAAGTGGGCATAAAAGTTTCTCACCACACTCTCAACATATTTGGAAACTTTAGTAACCTTAGGCAAAAAATTCCTATCCTCCAAAAATTGATAAATTCCAAAGCTTTTGAACTTAACAACTTCAAAGTTCCTCTTATTTAAGATCCTTTTCTCCGAATCTTGGACCTATTTGTCCAAATTTGTTTCACTATAAAATTCTTCAGAAAGAAAAGGCAGTTCATAAAAGCCAAAGGAGTCATGATCAGTTCTAGAGTTCGGAGAAGGAGTAGGAGTTACCTCAGAGTATGCTATGGGTGAGGAAGGTGGTGTGATTCTCCGTGTTGTTGCTGTTGCAGGATGTGTTGTGGCTGGTGTTGTCTCAGCAGTGGAAACACTTGAGACAGCACTTTGTTGAGTCCTCTATTTCTTCACTAATCTTTTCTGGGCTCGAGCTAGTGGCTCCTCAAACTCATCTTCCAGTCAAGCATCATCGTCAGAGGAAGAAGATTTCTCCTTGCTTGCTTTAAAATTTTCATCCGAGCCCTCTTCAGACGAAATCTCCAAAGACGCCCTTGATTCATCATCAATGATCTCTACAGGATCATTAGCAGTGTTGGAGAGAGTCTTAGGCCTCGACATTGTCTTGATTCGCTCAGATTTTTGCTTTCCACCACCCCTAGCCCTAGAAGGGGCTTCAACCTATTTTCTTTTCTTTGTTTTCTTGGGGATGGCAAATGAGAGTTCAATAGAAGGAGAGGTTTCATGGATGACCATTGCGACTGAAGAGGGAGGAGGATTGTACACAACAACTTCCATGTTTGGTGTTGTGGAAGTTGTTGCTGAAAGTGTTGCTGCCGGTGATATCTCCATGGGAATGGCGACACTGGAGGCAACACTTGAGGGGGCTATGGGAGAAATGTCCATTGGGGACATAATTTGGGAGGATTTCGAAGGACTGGCCATGAAGGATTGAAGGGAAGAAGATGATAAAGACTAAAGGGTTTAGAGAGAGACGGTGAGGAGAGGGGGTTTAAGGGAAGTTGGGTATTAAAGGGAAATAGGGAGTAATAATAGGTGATTTGACAACTTCAATTTAGCCAACTCATATTTATCCCTTATCTCAACCACTTAACACAATAATTTGGCCAGTTTTCTAATTTTTTTTAAATAATAAAAAATTAACTAAAAATAATTAATGAAGTATCTGAAATTTTTTCAAGGTCAAATAAAATTGAGCTTTAAAATAATAGAAATTTCATAATTACATTTAGCTAGAGAAAAAATAAGGATTTTTATTAAAAACCTTTTGATTTCACAAACCCTAAATTTAAAAAAATAGACTTTTTGAAAATAAAAATTTAATTAATAAAAATCCAAAAATAAAAAGAAGAAATAAAAAAATAATGTAGCACCTACTAATGTGTTGCTAACAATGTTGTGTAACACATAGGACAACATATTTGAATAATATTCCCTTGATATTTATAACACATATGAACTTATCATTTCATTAGACAATTTTAAGCAAACATTACACTTACTTTATTAACAAGGAAGCATCGTAGTAGCTGTAGACACCCCATTCTGAACCAATAATTACATGATTACACTACTCTTCGTCTCTCTTTTGTGTTTTGATGAAAGCATATTAGTTTCGTCATGTTTCATTAAGTTTCTAAATAACCTCGTTAGTTTTGGGACCTAACTGACTAACGAAATAATTGAAGAGGACAAAATGGTCATCAGACTAGTTGTCCCGCGCGGGACATAAGTGTCTCGCGCGAGACAACCCTTCTACAGGATGTGCAGAATCACTTTCCTTCTCCGTTTCAACCTCTTTCTTGATAAAATCTTATCAATTCGGTCCTCCAATAGCATTTGGGTTCTGGAACCTTCCTAGGGTGGTTTCCCTCTCCACCTTTACCTCTCAAACCTCCTATATATACTGGATGACTTTCAGTATTTCGGAAGTTCCCGATCCTCGATCGAAAATACATAACACACACATTTTGTGGGTTTATCTCCCTGAATGATTCCTACAATATCACCCTAAATCACCTAAAGTTTGTTTATCAACCTTTTTGATCAACAAACATAGAAGAAAGAATCAAGAACTGAGGCGAAGCTCTGTCCGCATCAAGATCCGAATCAAGGATTGAGGCGAAGCTCTGTCCGCATCAAGATTCGACTCTAAACTTGAGTCGAAACTCTGTCTGAATCTCTTCTCAAAAGGTATTAATCCTTTAAACTTTCGTTTCTCTTCTCAATCCCTCTATTGATTTTAGAGTAGTGTAATACCATCAAAAGGATTAGCCTAGAGTCCCTTCAATTTATGGAGGCGATCTCAAAGCATACAATCCGACATTCCTAATTAATAAATTAATTAGGATTTATTTGTTTCCTTTTATTGTTCTTTAGATTGATTAGATTAATAACACCCAATTAGCAAGACCAATCTTCGGATTGGGTGGAATGGATGCTCCTTGACCTACCCATTTCATAGCTTAACCCCCGAACCCTTGAATCTTTTGAAAATTCACCATCGCCACAGTGGCGACTCTGCTGAGGATAATTAATTAAGAGGGTTAGACTTGCGTTACAACTGAGTGTTATTAATCTTTTCAATTTTCTAATTAAAATTTTATTTTTCTAGATTTTTTAGAATTTTCCTGCGCTGTTTTTGTCAAAAAAAAAAATTACTGTCAGACTCTTTATCCAGCGCGGGACAAGATTGTCCCGCGCGATACTACTATTCGGTAACAATCTGTTTGTTTGGCGGCTGTGTTGAAAAAAAAAGGAGTTTAAGTCAGTTGTTGACTTTTATCAATGTTGATCGCAGAAAAGAAAAAAAAGTGTTGTTTGACTTTTCTTTACACAGTTTGACCACACATTAAAAAAAACAACGAAACAAAACCAAAACAAACAGAAACTTTCAAAAAAAAAAAAAATTCAGAAAAATCAAAATAAATGTTATTTCTATTTTGCTTGTACTAACATTATTTTGCAGGCCAGAATAATTAATTTATACTTAAACTATATACTTGCGTGAGATTGAATTATTTTATTTTTTTAGCGGTCATTGGTTGACTTGAGCTTTGTAATTAATTAATTTAACTCTCTCTCTCTCTCTCTCTCTACTCTTTACGTGGAACTACGACGGCCTAAGTCTCCTCAAATTTGGAAGAAACGTAGGCAACCACTTGGTGTGGCCATTATCTGTTTTTCTTTTAGTTTTCAAAAAAAACACTCTCTATTTCTCTCTATCACCTAGATGGACTCTCACACACGCGCACTCATATTATTCTGTGATTGCACTACATAACCCTTGATAAACCCGGGACCTACACTAAGGACGGATGACGGTAACCACCTAGTCGCCGGTCTCTCCGAAGTTGGATCATCCCACTCTGCATATTTAATCCACCTAGATTGTCATATCGCGGGGAGCCTAGCCTTCCAGCCCTGCATCGCCACATATCATGTAGATTGTCTCTTTAAGAAAACTCCGTGACCGATCGGTTTTGACTCGGTAATCTTTCTTGTATTTGACCAAAATAAAGCTAATGTAAAATTGACTATCTAGAAAGGATTCGAAAAAGTCCCTTCGGAAAAAGAAAAAGTACCTTCGAAAATGTCCCTTCGGAATGACCCTTTCGGAAGACCATTTAAAGAAAAAAAATCATTCTTGAAAAATGATTTTACATGGCTTTATTTTACAAAGAATGGTCAATTACTGAGTCTCTAGGTTTGGGTCGAATTACGTATACCTGTAAGATTTACCTAGGATACTAGATAGAAAATGGATCTTTGTCCGTCCGACCATGAATTTAGGAAAAAAAATCCATCTCTCTGAATGGTTGTCTCGCGCGAGACAACCTTGTCTCGCGCGAGACATTATTTGTAGAATGTGTGTCTATGATTGATAATCGATGTGCGCTCCCTCCTTGAGTCAAAACTCCATCTCTAACAAAAATAAAATTTCAAAAAAAAAATCGCTCGTGAGGTAATTTTAACCATCATCCTTTTCTCCATCTAGGATCGTTTGGGGCTAATATTCTAAAAGACGTTTCGTTAGGATATCTCGAGTTCATCTCTAAGGTGGTCAAGCTCCCTTACCTCTCCAATGGCAACTACTCTGTCTACACTTTATGCAAGTGATACCCCCAAAGAGGATAAGCAAGTCGTAGAATTCACATCCAAGGAAATCAAGACTCTCAAGAACCATCTCGAGCAAGAAAAAATGGCTCATATTCAACAAATTTCCACCCTCGAGACAAAACTCAACAAGCTAGAAATCATGAAAACCATGAATCCAAGAGACAAGCACACTCAAAGAGATGTCCCTTCTTTGGATAATAATGGTTCTACCTCTAAGGCTAGCCAAACAACTAACGAGCGTGAACACAAAGAGGTTGAGTCAATCATTAAGGCATGTATCACTGATGTGTGTTCCCAAATGGAGTCCAACATAAGAGTCCAAGTGGACGTCGAATTAAGGGCCCAAATCGAGGATGAATGTCAAGCCCACATGCAAGCACAACAAAGGTACTATGAAGAAAAGATCAAGATACTTCGCAAAATGGTCGAACTCAACAAGGAAATGTCTCTACATGACAAGGGAGGAAAATATGGAGATCATGCTCACTATAAGGAATCCAACCAAGAAAGGCTCCATGACCTTAATAGATTCACCAATTCTAAGTCATTTGTTGCTCCCCATCCTGAAAGAAAGCGAAAAGATAGACGATATGTCCAATTTGAAGGGATTACCCAAGAAGGTCTCTTTGACATCCTCGTAGAAGAAGGAAAAATTAAGCCTAGAGAAGGAAATCCTCTTGGGAAAAGCTCTCGTCTCAATCATGATCCCTACTTGTTTTGTAAATTCCACAACTATAGTGGCCATGACACCAATGACTGCATTCATTTGAGGGATGCCATCCAAGACTTATATGAAGCCGGCAAGATCAACTGAAGCATCACCACCTTGGGGCTCCGACTGTCCTCTCCCTTTTTCCTTAAAAAAAAAAAAGAAAAGAAAAAACTAGATTAGGACAACTTCCTAGTATATTCTCGAAGAGTCGTTCTGTCATTCTAGTTTATCTCTATCCTCTCTAGTTTGTGTCAAGTGAACTATCGAGTCTGTTTCGAATTTCCTTATCAATAAAAGTTATCTCTTTATCCTAAATACTTTCCCAAGGGTTGTTTTTCTTTATGAGTATCATTTGATCCATGCCAAATAGTGGACCCTGATTCCTTAAATCATCACTAAAAATAGAAACTTCTTAACAAATTCGAAATGAAAACTATCATTAGAAGGCTTAAGGCTAAACATTACTCCTGTTGAAAGTCGAAGATCAACAAACAAAGGAAGCCAAAAGGTGATGCTATCAACATTTTTCCCAAGAAGAGTGGGGCTACTCAATTCAAGGTTTTGAGAGTACAAAAATAAATAAAAAGCTCGCTAGGTCGAAACTCCTCAAATCGTCCTAGGCAAAAATAGAGCATCAAAAAAAAAAAAAAAGAAGAAGAAAAACTCTCAAGCCTTCAGCGCCCCACAAAAAGGATGGAATTTCAACAAAGGCAAGAAGGACTCTCCCACAAAGAAGAAGCGTCAAGTGATACCAACGAAGAAAAGAGGATTCCTCAACATCCTCTTATAATGAAGCCTGAATGGCAACGCAAACGAAGAAAGACTTTCAACATCAATCCATAAAGAAAAATGTTTAGCCTTAAGTCGTACTAATGATTGGCTTTCTTTTCAAACTCGTTAAGAAATTTCTAGATGATGCAAGGTCCATTAAAGGTAGAACAACTTTTCTAGACCTTTGAGCCATGTAGAGTTCTTTGTTGAGTCTAGGGGCTTCCTCTTAGCCATTCTCATACACACTCTTGAAATCCAAGCAGCAAAACTGGGGCTTCCTAACCTTTCCTCCCCCAATCAATCTCTACTCAAACTCTCAAGAGTAATCAAATCTGCATTAGGAGCTTTCCCCTTTTGCTTCTCACTCTCATCATTAGAGAATATTACTCCCCCAAAAAAGAGTCAATGCTTGGATCACCTTCCAAAAAATAGAGTCCGCCTCTCCTCAAACTAAACTTGAGATTTCATCTTTCTCCTTAATGAGATTCTTCAAACTGAGTCCCCTTCGAGTAAACATACTTTTCAAAAAAATGGCTCGCTAGGTTGAAAACTAGTAAAGAGCGGCCTAGGCAAAAGTTAGAGCAAAAAAATCAAAAGATGCAAAAGAAGATGCCCGCTAGATTGAAAACCCAAAAGGGCGGTCTCGGCAAAAATCAAGGTGCGTCACAAAGAAAAAAAATCAAAGGAAAAAAGAGAGGGAATCCTTCAACCTTCTTCAATTTACACAGTCTCACAAGCCTGTTCACGAAATCATCTACATCATACAAGAAGTCTTGGGGCTTAGTGTCAAGAAAAGCCTTGGAAAATGCGTGCTTTGAATTAGGCAGTATAAGTTCTAGATAGCAAAAGCCATTGGATTGGTTTAGACCTTGTTCAGTCAATGATCATCACATGAAAAAACTTGGGGGCTTGATGATGAAAAAGTCCTGCGACAACGAAAAATCATTGAAGTATCCTGAACCTTAGCGTTGAACTTGGGTTATCTCAACGAAATCCTTTTAGACGATTGTCTCATTCAATCTTTAGATGGGCCTCACGAGTTGGTCTTCTAAAACCATAATCTAAATCACAAACGATTTTCAATTCTCACATAATAGAACTCATTCTCCCCGCTGATTCTTGGAGTCGAGTGCACATTGATCGTCTCGAACAAACAAATGCTTAAGTGAATATATGTTGTTATGCAAATGCTTTCACTAACCCTCTTGCAAGAATTAAAGTGCGTAAAGCACGTCAAGTACCTACTTTCAAGAATTAGATCAAACATGTTGAATGTTTGGATTTCGCCTACTATCTACCTTTCCATCTATCAACGCATCCAATTAAGTGCGTCGAGCATCTCTTAAAGCGTCAAGCCTCCATCACGTCAAGTGCCATGCGTCAAGCATACATCAACAAAAAAGCCCGATTCAGCGCCCTTACAGGTGGATCGTCACCAATTAGGTGTGTTAAGCATCTAGGGTTAGTATGTCAAATACTTACCTCAACAAAAAGCTCGGTCTTCAATCGCCAGGATCGTCACCTCAACAAAAGCTCAGTCCCGAATCGCCAGGATCGTCACCAATTAGGTGTGTCAAGCATCTAGGGTTAGTATGTCAAATACTCACATTAACAAAAAAGCCCGGTCTTGAATCGCTAGGATCGTCACCAACCAAAAGCTCGGTCTTGAATCGCCAGGATCGTCACCTCAATAAAAAGCCCAGTCTTGAATCGCCAGGATTGTCACCTCAACAAAAAGCTCGGTCTTGAATTGTCAGGATCGTCACCAACAAAAAGCTCGGTCTTAAATTGCCAAGATTATCACCTCAACAAAAAGCCCGGTCTTGAATCGCCAGGATCGTCACCAACAAAAAGCCCGATCTTGAATCGCCAGCATCGTCACCAACAAAAAGCCCGATCTTGAATCGACAGGATCGTCACCAACAAAAAAGCCCGGTCATGAATCGCTAGGATCGTCACCAACAAAAAGCCCAATCTTGAATTGCTAGGATTGTCACCTCAACAAAAAATCCCGATCTTGAATCGCCAGGATCGACACCTCAACAAAAAGCCCGGTCTTGAATCGCCAGGATCGTCACCTCAACAAAAAGTCCAGTCTTGAATCGCCAGGATCGTCACCAACAAAAAGCCCGGTCTTGAATGGCCAGGATCATCACCAACAAAAGCTCGGTCCCGAATCGCCAGGATCGTCACCTCAATAAAAGCTCGATCCCGAATCGCCAGGATCATCACCTCAATAAAAGCTCGGTCCCGAATTGCCAGGATTGTCACCTCAACAAAAGCTCGATCCCGCGCCACGATCGTCACCTCACTTCAGTCTCAAAAGACAAATTGTTCGAATACAAAGGACCGGACAGGTAAACCATTGTTTTCTAACATCTTTCCCCGCAGGTTCGGAGCCCAAACATGCGAATCTTCAGATAGACAGGTATATTCAGAATTGGGTTATGATTTGATTCCTCAGTATGAATTTGCCTTTTCAAAAATAAAATCTCCTCATTTTCAAAAATGATTTTCAAAATACCTAAAGCAGCCATTTCGTGTTTTGGAGTCGAACTACGTTTTGGTCTGATTCTCCGATAGAGATACATAGGCAGCCGTGCGGCACGACCATCCCAGCGTTCAGAATGATGTCTTTTCTATCGACGACATGACTTCTTCCATAAGTCTTGTCGCCGAGGGACTCTGTAGACACCCCATTCTGAACCAATAATTACATGATTACACTACTCTTCGTCTCTCTTTCTTGTACCTGTGGATAATATTCAGAAAAATATGTCCTAGACGAACAAGCATTAGTAGCATGAGAATAAGATCCACAATTTTGACCCGACTCATACATGCTATAATTATTCATTCTATGCATTCTTGAGTCCCAAAAAAATAACAATAAAAATAATAAAAGAAAATTATGTAGACTAAAAATAAATAAAAGAAATTATTTACACTACCAATATTAACTTGTTAAATCACAACAAGTCCCCGACAACGGCGCCAAAAACTTGATGGATAAAATTTTACTGTGTAATAAAAACCTTGCAAGTGTACAAGTTATCGTTGTAGCAATATGCACAAGCAAGGGTCGAACCACAAAGACTTGTGTGAAAACGAGTGAATTTAATTAGTGCAAAAAGTAACCAAGGGGGTTTTTGATTTTGATTGATTAAACTAAACTAAATTGAAAAGAAAATAAATTAAACTAATAAAAATAAAGCAAAGGATTGAAATCAAGAATGACAAAGATTCACGGATTGGGTTTCACAACTATCTCCTTCCTATGCTAATTTATAAAAACATTTACTAATCTTGTTCAATAAATCGTTAATTTTTTAAAAGAGTTGGGACGGTTAGATGGTCGAGTTGCAACCCTATTATTACTTCGATGTGATGTTTTCCGCAAGGTCTACAAAACATACAAGTAATACTTTTAAAAACCAAGGAACAAATAATTTTAGACCCTTTTGATTTTCGCAAGGTCTTCAATTGGATCTATTCAATGGAATCTAGGCCAATGTAAAAACTACCCACGCAAGTGTAGTAATATTAACCCTAGTAATTTAAAGATCAACAATATCAATCAATAATGTTGAAGTCTAAAAACAAATTAAGCAAATTCCATTGAACAAGAATAAGAAAAGTGTGGAAGAATTAAAACATTATTAGCATAAGAATTCGACAATTGTTACATCCAATCCGCGAATAAATAAAATTAGCTACTCATAATAAAAATCGAAATTACCAAAATAAAATAAGAAAACATAAACCTAAATCGAATCTTGTAACACGAAATTATTTTCTTTCTTTTTTTTCTGGGAACAGTCGTATCCTCTTTCTTCCAAAAACCAAGTCTCAACTTCTTATAAATACCTAGGTTGCACTCAGCGTGGAAATAACCATGTAAATCAGCCCAAAATCAGGCCCAGTTCGGCCCAAACCGTGACCAATTCGCCTTCGATCCGTCGCCTGGGTGGTCGCCCACTACTGCCTTGGTCCTTGACTTGGCCAGCCTCATTTTTTGTTCCACCTTTGGCCGGACACTACTGCCTTGGCCCTTGACTTGGCCAGCCTCATTTTGGACTTCCTTGGATTCGTCTCGCGCTAATTGTACAGTCGCAATTTGGTCAATATAATTTTCTCTTTTGCTCCTTTGTTCTTGAATTATTATATTTTTACTTTGGCCCCTGACTTTCATAATATCAAATTAATCCTCGATTTTCCAAATTTGTAATTAGGTCCCTGTACTTCCAAAATAAGCTTATATCTTCCATTTTCAGCTTAATTGCTCATCAGCCCCTGTACTTATAAAACACTACAAAATGAATTAAACTTCCAAGGTTTCGAGCTGAAAATAAGCTTAAGAACATATAAATTGGATGGGTAAAATCACATCCATCAAATACCCCCAAACTTACATTTTGCTCGTCCTCGAGTAAAACAAAAGAACTAAACAAAAACAAAACTACCCTAACAAATAAAAATAACAAACATAAAATATTTTTTTGATATGTTCTCAATATATACAAGGTTGCCGGCCAAACAAGTCTCAGATTCTCACAAAATATGCTAAACAAGTGCCAATAAGAATATGCGATTACAATTACATAAATGCATCTAACCCACAATTTTCCACCTCGGTCTGAATGATGAATGAAATATGGGAGATCATTGTCACTAAGATAAGATTGTTTATTGGTTCACTAAGACATGCCCTACATCACAGATAACAATACAATTTACAAGGATACATATGCACGATTACACACTTGTCAACCCGATTACTCAATATTGAACACAAATTATAGCTTAAGGTTAACTCCACAACAAATGTGGGGATAGGTTCATGGGTACAAACAAAGGAATGGACATACAAACACAAGAATGTGAAATTAAAAGCCTTCCATTGCATATTACTCCTTCTGAAATTTCAGCTTTTCCTCTCACCTTTGTTTCCCCAATACTTCAACCCCCAAACTAGATTTTGTCATACTTTATACACTTGGGGTTGAAAGCATTCCCTCACTCAATACATGCCACTAATCAATCATACTTCACAAAATTAGGGGGCAAGCTGTTTCTTTTCTTTTTTTTTCTTTTTTTTTCCTTGCCCCCTTTTATACAATACACATCATAATTCCAACTTTTGACCTTCCTCACTCATTCTCTTAATTTCCCTATGTAATCCCCAAACTTATCTTTTTTAATTCCACATTCTTGCAAAGGTAGGATAAACCTAATCTAGGTGTCAAGGGTTAGGGAATAGGCATCAAATGAAGGCGAATGGTGGTCTAGATGTTCCATTCTTTCTAATAAGGCTCAAAATGGGATCAAGTGACAATTTATATATAAACAGTGATGAGAAATTCAAAGGCTCACAAGAGGATTGTCAAAGAAATAAAAGCCATAAATATCAAGTAATCTATTGATTTATTATTGACAAACGTGCAACCATGTTCTAAGCACCCCGAGAATGTCAAAGTGAACCCATAAATGACACCTAAATTAATGACCATGATCAAGAAACATGATGAAAGTGAATAGTGGTGCAATTGTGTTTTACATGTATTAATGCAATTCTAATAAACAAATTCAAATTCGCACAAACTTAGTAAAACTCAATCAAAAACCCTAAAATCATCACGGACGTTGGCCAACATACTAAAATATAATGAGAACAAATTTTTTTAAATTTTTCTATTTTTATGGAGGGTGACACTATATACACTCCCCTATAAACCCACAAAGTGATTCATCCTTACAATCAACATTGGAGATTTTACAGACAAAATTCTCCTTTGCATTGTCCAAAGATTGCTCTTCAATATGTAGTTCATTCTTAGAGTCATCATTGGAGATTTCATAGAAAAAATTCCCCTTTGATTTCTTCGTGAGTTGCTTTTGTTCTAGTGGTGGTGAATGAAAATCTGAATCATAAACACACTCTTCCTCTTCATCATTCATATACCAAATCAGGGTTGAAGGTTGCTCTTCATGATAACAGCTAACAGCATGAGTATGTACCAGATCGGTGCGAGAAGAAGAATGTACCTCATAGCTTATGGAACTCTCATCTCGAATGGTGGTGATTGACTCAACATGATCAGGCTGAATTACACTAGAATCCTATTCTTGCTTCCTCAATGCCTTCAATATTGTGTCAATGTGTCCATCTATCTTACTCAATACTGCTTCTGTCTGTTTCTCTTGTTTCATTCTCTACTCTTTCATCTCTTCCAATTCTTCCTCCCAATATTGCTTTTGAGGTGGCGGAGGTGATGGGTTATAGTACATTGTCTCTCTCTCATTCCACGTCATGGTTGAATATTTTTTCCACCCTTGGTTATACGAGTTGGAAGGAATACCATACGGAGGTTGCCATGATTGAAAAGAATTTCTTTCTTGTACCTGTGGATAATATTCAGAAAAATATGTCCTAGACGGACAAGCATTAGTAGCATGAGAATAAGACCCACAATTTTGACCCGACTCATACATGCTATAATTATTCATTCTATGCATTCTTGAATCCCAAAAAAAAATAAAAATAAAAATAATAAAAGAAAATTATGTACACTAAAAATAAATAAAAGAAATTATTTACACTACGTAAATTAACTTATTAAATCACAAAAAGTCTCCGACAACGGCGCCGAAAATATGATGGATAAAATTCCACTGTGTAATAAAAACCTTACAAGTGTACAAGTTACCATTGTAGCAATATGCACAAGCAATGGTCGAACCACAGAGACTTGTGCGAAAACAAGTGAATTTAATTAGTGCAAAAAGTAACGAAGGAGGTTTTTGATTTTGATTGATTAAAATAAACTAAATTGAAAAGAAAATAAATTAAACTAATAAAAATAAAGCAAATGATTGAAATCAAGAATGGCAAGGATTCACGGATTGGGTTTCACAACTATCTCCTTCCTATGCTAATTTATAAAAATATTTACTAATCTTGTTTAATAAATCGTTCATTTTGAAAAGAGTTGGGACGGTTAGATGGCCGGGTTGCAACCCTATTATTACTTCGATGTGATGTTTTCCACAAGGTCTATAAAATATACAAGTAATACTTTTAAAAACCAAGGAACAAATGATTTTAGACCCTTTTGATTTCTGTAAGGTCTTCAATTGGATCTATTCAATGGAATCTAGGCCAATATAAAAACTACCCACGCAAGTGTAGTAATTTAAACCCTAGTAATTTAAAGACCAACAATATCAATATATAATGTTGAAGTCTAAAAAAAATTAAGCAAATTCCATTGAACAAAAACAAGAAAAGTGTGAAAGAATTAAGACATTTTTAGCATAAAAATTCGACAATTGTTACATCCAATCCGCGAATAAATAAAATTAGCTACTCATAATAAAAATCGAAATTACCAAACTAAAATAAGAAAACATAAACCTAAATCGAATCTTGTACCACGAAATTATTTTCTTTCTTTTTTTCTGGGAACAGTCGTATCCTCCTTCTTCCAAAAACCAAGTCTGATTTTCTTATAAA
Organism: Adenophora triphylla var. japonica; assembly: GCA_022495995.1. Lineage (NCBI taxonomy): Eukaryota > Viridiplantae > Streptophyta > Magnoliopsida > Asterales > Campanulaceae > Adenophora > Adenophora triphylla. Next base: position 95,695 of record JAFEMH010004552.1, on the reverse strand, counting down.
TACCTAGGTTGCACTCAGCGTGGAAACAGCCATGTAAATTAGCCCAAAACCAGGCCCAGTTCGGCCCAAACCGTGACCAATTCACCTTCGATCAGTCGCCTGGGCAGTCGGCCCAAACAGCCTACTCGAGCGCCTACTTGTACAGTCACCCACGGCCTTGAAAACTTTGATCTTCGGCGGCCGCCCAAACAAGCATCAGCGACCGCCCAAAACTGCCCCTGATGTGCCTCGGCCATGCCATGCCTTGTCTTGGCCAAACTGCCTGCTTCATTGGCCGGCCACTTTGCTGCCTTGGCCCATTTTTCGTTCCACTTTTGGCCGGCCACTGCTGCCTTGGCCCTTGACTTGGCCAGCCTCATTTTGGACTTCCTTGGATTCGTCTTGCGCTAATTGCACAGTCGCACTTTGGTCATTATAATTTTCTCTTTTGCACATTCGTTCTTGAATTATTATATTTTTACTTTGGCCCTGACTTTCCTAATATCAAATTAATCCTCGATTTTCCAAATTTTCAATTAGGTCCCTGTACTTTCAAAATAGGCTTATATCCTCCATTTTCAGCTTAATTGCTCATCAGCCCTTGTACTTATAAAACACTACAAAACGCATTAAACTTCCAAGGTTTCGAGCAGAAAATAAGCTTAAGAACATATCTTTTGGATGGGTAAAACCACATCCATCAAATACCCTCAAACTTACCTTTTGCTCGTCCTCGAGTAAAACAAAAGAACTAAACTAAAACAAAACTACCCTAACAAATAAAAACAATAAACATAAAATATTTTTTTGATATGTTCTCAATATATACAAGGTTGCCGGCCAAACAAGTCTCAGATTCTCACAAAATATGCTAAACATGTGCCAATAAGAATATGAAATTACAATTACATTAATGCATCTAACCCACAATTTTCCACCTCGACCTGAATGATGAATGAAATATGGGAGATCATTGTCACTAAGTTAAGATTGTTAATGGGTTCAATAAGACATGCCCTACATCACAGATAACAATACAATTTACAAGGATACTCATATGCACGATTACACACTTGTCAACCCGATTACTCAATATTGAACACAAATTATGGCTTTAGGTTAAGTCCACAACAAATGTGGGAATAGGTTCATGGGTACAAACGAAGGAATGGACATACAAACACAAGAATGTGAAATTAAAAGCCTTCCATTGCATATTACTCCTTCCGAAATTTCAGCTTTTCCTCTCACCTTTGTTTTCCCAATACTTCAACCCCCAAACTAGACTTTGTCATACTTTATACACTTGGGATTGAAAGCATTCACTCACTTAATACATGCCACTAATCAATCATACATCACAAAATTAGGGGGCAAGCTGTTTCTTTTCTTTTCTTTTCTTTTCTTTTTTTTTTCCCTTGCCCCCTTTTATACAATACACATCATAATTCCAACTTTTGACCTTCCTCACTCATTCTCTTAATTTCCCTATGTAATCCCCAAACTTAACTTTTTTAATTTCACATTCTTGCAAAGGTAGGATAAACCTATTCTAGGTGTCAAGGGTTAGGGAATAGGCATCAAATGAAGGAGAATGGCGGTCTAGATATTCCATTCTTTCTAATAAGGCTCAAAATGGGATCAGGTGACAATTTATATATAAACAGTGATGAGAAATTCGAAGGCTCACAAGAGGGTTGTCAAAGAAATAAAATCTATAAATATCAAGTAATCTATTGATTTGTTATTGACAAACGTGCAACCATGTTCTAAGCACCTCGAGAATGTCAAAGTGAACCCATAAAGGACACCTAAATTAATGACCATGATCAAGAAACATGATGGAAGTGAATGGTGGTGCAATTGTGTTTTACATGTATTAATGCAATTCTAATAAACAAATTCAAATTGGCACAAACTTAGCAAAACTCAGTCAAAAACCCTCAAATCATCACGGACGTTGGCCAACTTCCTAAAATATAATGAGAACAAAATTTTTTAAATTTTTCTATTTTTTTTTAGAGTGACACTATATATACTCCCCTATAAACCCACAAACTAGGAGATATATCTACCCTCAAACTCAAAACTTGCTATGTCCTCATAGCAAAGAGAACAAAAACATGCCTTGGGTTCAAAGGACGATATGACACAACAAAACAAATAAATAAAGCAAATAAAAATGTACCAACTTGGGTTGCCTCCCAATTAGCGCATTTGGTTATGGTCGTTTGCCCGACCGTTGCTCCCGTTTGGACTTCACCTTCCGTCCTTTGGCCCACTTCATGGTTTCATGGGTCCGTATGTTCAGTTCATGCCCCATAAATAATCCCCGAGCTTTGATATTATTTTGTGCCCAATGAAATTTTTGACGTTTCATCTTTTTGGGCTTCTCTTCTTTCAATCATTCGCCATTTTTATTCTCTTCACGAGAAACATGAGGTACAAGAAAGATTGCCAATTTTTCTTCATTTCCAAGGTGATGGATAGGATTTTCACTATGGCCACATTCATTAGCCTTGTCAGATATGAGCGCACCACCTTGCACCGAATCATTGACCCACCCTTCACCACCATACATAGCCAACTCAGGCTCCTCAATGGCTTGTCCATGCCCTGTCTTCTCTAAATTATCTACGTCCTCCCTCTCTATACACCCACTTGAACTAACACAAAGTGATTCATCCTTACAATCAACATTGGAGATTTTACAGACAAAATTCTCCTTTGCATTGTCCAAAGATTGCTCTTCAATACGTAGTTCATTCTTAGAGTCATCATTAGAGATTTCATAGATAAAATTCCCCTTTAATTTCTTCGTGAGTTGCTTTTGTTCTAGTGGTGGTAAATGAAAATCTGAATCATAAACACACTCTTCCCCATCATCATTCGTATACCAAATCAGGGTTGAAGGTTGCTCTTTAGGATAACAGCTAACAGCATGATTATGTACCAGATCGGTGCGATAAGAAGAATGTACCTCATAGCTTATGGAACTCTCATCTCGAAGGGTGGTGATTGACTCAACATGATCAGGCTGAATTAGACTTGAATCCGATTCTTGCTTCCTCAATGCCTTCAATATTGTGTCAATGTGTCCATCTATCTTACTCAATACTGCTTCTGTCTGTTTCTCTTGTTCCATTCTCTGCTCTTTCATCTCTTCCAATTCTTCCTCCCAATATTGCTTTTGAGGTGGCAGAGGTGATGGGTCATAGTACATTGTCTCTCTCTCTCATTCCACGTCATGGTTGAATAATTTTTCCACCCTTGGTTATACGAGTTGGGAGGAATACCATACGGAGGTTGCCATGACTGGAAAGAATTTCTTTCTAGTACCTGTGGATAATATTCAGAAAAATATATCCTAGACGGACAAGCATTAGTAGCATGAGAATAAGACCCACAATTTTGATCTGACTCATACATGCTATAATTATTCATTCTATGCATTCTTGAGTCCCAAAAAAAAATAACAATAAAAATAATAAAAGAAAATTATGTACACTAAAAATAAATAAAATAAATTATTTACACTACCTAAATTAACTTGTTAAATCACAACAAGTCCCCGACAACGGCGCCAAAAACTTGATGGATAAAATTTCACTGTGTAATTAAAACCTTGCAAGTGTACAAGTTACCGTTGTAGCAATATGCACAAGCAAGGGTCGAACCACAGAGACTTGTGTGAAAACGAGTGAATTTAATTAGTGCAAAAAGTAACCAAGGGGGTTTTGATTTTGATTGATTAAAATAAACTAAATTGAAAAGAAAATAAATTAAACTAATAAAAATAAAGCAAAGGATTGAAATCAAGAATGGCAGGGATTCACTGATTGGGTTTCACAACTATCTCCTTCCTAAGCTAATTTATAAAAAAATTTACTAATCTCGTTCAATAAATCGTTCACTTTTGAAAAGAGTTGAGACGGTTAGATGGCCAGGTTGCAACCCTATTATTACTTCGTTGGCCGGCCACTTTGCTGCCTTGGCCCATTTTTTGTTCCACCTTTGGCCGGCCACTGCTGCCTTGCCCCTTGACTTGGCCAGTCTCATTTTGGACTTCATTGGATTCGTCTCGCGCTAATTGCACAGACGCACTTTGGTCATTATAATTTTCTCTTTTACACCTTTGTCCTTGAATTATTATAATTTTACTTTGGCCCCTGACTTTCATAATATCAAATTAATCCTCGATTTTCCAAATTTGCAATTAGGTCTCTGTACTTCCAAAATAGGCTTATATCCTCCATTTTCAGCTTAATTGCTCATCAGCCCCTGTACTTATAAAACACTACAAAACGTATTAAACTTCCAAGGTTTCAAGCAGAAAATAAGCTTAAGAACATATCTTTTGGATGGGTAAAACCATACCCATCAGTCACCAACAAAAAGCTCGGTCTTGAATCGCCAGGATCGTCACCTCAACAAAAAGCCCCGTCTCAAATCGCCAGGATCGTCACCTCAACAAAAAGCCCCGTCTTGAATTGCCAGGATCGTCACCAACAAAAAGCCCAATATTGAATCTCCAGGATCGTCACCAACAAAAGCTCGGTCCCGAATTGCCAGGGTCGTCACCTCAACAAAAGCTCGGTCCCTATTTGCCAGGATCATCACCTCAATAAAAGCTCGGTCCCGAATCGCCAGGATCGTCACCTCAACAAAAGCTCGATCCCGAATCGCCAGGATCGTCACCTCACTTCAGTCTCAAAAGACAAATCGTTCGAATACAAAGGACCAGACATGTAAACCTTTGTTTTCTAACATCTTTCCCCGCAGGTTCGGAGCCCAAACATGCGAATCTTCAGACAGACAGGTATATTCAAAATTGGGTCATGATTTGATTCCTCAGTATGAATTTGCCTTTTCAAAAATAAAATCTCCTCATTTTCAAAAATGATTTTCAAAATACCTAAAGCAGCCTTTTCGTGTTTTGGAGTCGAACTACGTTTTGGTCTGATTCTCCGATAGAGATACGTAGGCAGCCGTGCGGCACGACCATCCCAGCGTTCAGAATGATGTCTTTTCTATCGACGACATGACTTCTTCCATAAGTCTTATCGCCGAAGGACTCTGTAGACACCCCATTCTGAACCAATAATTACATGATTACACTACTCTTCGTCTCTCTTTTGTGTTTTGATGAAAGCATATTAGTTTCGTCATGTTTCGTTAAGTTTCTCACTAACCTCGTTAGTTTTGGGACCTAACTGACTAACGGAATAACTGAAGAGGACAAAATGGTCATCAGACTAGTTGTCCCGCGCGGGACATACGTGTCTCACGTGAGACAACCCCTCTACAGGATATGCAGAATCACTTTCCTTCTCCGTTTCAACCTCTTTCTTGATAAAATCTTATCAATTCGGTCCTCCAATAGCATTTGGGTTCTGGAACTTTCCTAGGGTGGTTTCCCTCTCCACCTTTACCTCTCCAACCTCCTATAAATACTGGATGACTTTCAGTATTTCGGAGGCCCCCGATCCCCGATCGAAAACACATAACACACACATTTTGTGGGTTTCTCTCCCTGAAAGATTCCTACAAAATCACCCTAAATCACCTAAAGTTTATTTATCAGCCTTGTTGATCAACAAACATCGAAGAAAGAACCAAGGACTGAGGCGAAGCTCTGTCCGCATCAAGATCCGAATCAAGGATTGAGGCAAAACTCTGTCCTCATCAAGATTCGACTCTAAACTTGAGTCGAAACTCTGTCCGAATCTCTTCTCAAAAGGTTATCATCCTTTAAACTTCCGTTTCTCTTCTCAATCCCTCTATTGATTTTAGAGTAGTGTAATCCCATCAAAAGGATTAGCCTAGAGTCCCTTCAATTCATGGAGGCGATCTCAAAGCATACAATCTGACATTCCTAATTAATAAATTAATTAGGATTTATTTGTTTCCTCTTATTGTTCTTTAGATTGATTAGATTAATAACACCCAATTAACAAGAGCAATCTTCGGATTGGGTGGAATGGATGCTCCTTGACCTACCCATTCCATAAATTAACCCCCGAACCCTTGAATCTCTTTAAAATATCAAAAATGTTTTTCTTATTGTTTTCCATCAATAATTAATAAGTGGCGACTCCAGATGTTAAAAATTCACCATCGCTACAGTAGCGAGCTCCGTGCCCCGAGTTTTTTTATTAAAGTGTAAAGTCAAATGTATTATATGTTATACCTTTCAAGTAGGGTACATTGTAGTAACGAGCTCCATGTCCCTAATACTTAGTATAAAACTAATACTTTATACTCCCGTTTTGGCAAGGAAGCATTGTCACAGCGAACATCGTGCCTCGTGTTACTTTAGGAGTATTTCAACAACATTTGCCTTTTTAAATATCAACAATATAATAAGTGTCTTTGTCATTTTAAGCACAAAGGGAAATTTTATCAACATGTTTAACTTAAGTATATACATATATTAGAATAAAAAGGTCAGTAAATGCCACCCATTGAGTTTAAAAGAGAATACATTTTTTTATATCTGTTACACAATGTTATTGTCTGTGTTGGCAACACATATGGCAACACCTCGAGATAGCAGTTTATACTAAGTTTTTTTTAAATAAAAGAAAATAATAAAAGAAACAAAAATTAATGAAACATAATATACAACAAAATAATCTATGAGTTTTTAAACGAAACAAAAATCAAGAGATTTTTTTAAACTATAAAATCTCTCATGGTTAAAAAAGTTGAATAAAAAACTCATCTTTTAATTCATTAACAACCCTTTTAGATTCAAGTTTAGATACAAAACAAAAGTGATTTATCTTAACATATTTTACCATGTCTCGATAATTTACCGGTTCCTTGTGTCTTGTTTGTATCCTATCGTTCAAATCCCCGATAACTTGACTTATAGGATGATTATTTTGAATTCTCAAAAGGGGATCCCTCCTCACTGGATCATTAACTCCATTTGGAGTTCTCATCATCTTCGTTTTCTGCACTTGGACTGATTTCTGGTGTTGTCTCTAGTGTTGCCATATCAATGACAACACTTAGTCCAACACCAGACTCAACATTTGAGGTAACACTTTCTCCAGCGACTTCTTCAAGTTGTTCAACTCATATTATAGGAGTGTCTACAACTGATTCACCTGCAATGCTAGCCAAATCATCAGATAAAATATTTGTATACTCTTAAACGATTCTCAATCTCAAATTATACATACAAAAAGCAAGACAATTTTGAAAATATCCAAGAAAAATGGCCTTGTCATACTTAGAGTTAAATTTACCTAAATGATTTCGATCATTTAATATGAAACAAACACACCAAAAACATGGAAGTAATGAACATTAGGTTTCTTCCCATTCAAAATCTCATAGGGTTTCATTGTTGTACCAGGTCTTAAAAAAACTTTATTAGAAATATGACAAGCCGTGTTTATTAACGCTTCTGCCCAAAATCTTTTCGAAATACTTTTGAAAAATATCATGACATGTGCCATTTTTAGTAAGATCCTATTTTTCTTTTCGGCCACCCAATTTTGATGGAACATTTTAGAGGTCGAAAATTCATGGAAAATTCCCTTTTTCTCACAAAAAGTAGAAAAGGAAACATTATCAAATTCTTTTCCATGATTAGATCTTATGCGAAAAATAGGTGAGCAAACATGTTTTTTATTTTAGAATGTAAGAATTTAAACTTATCAAAAGTTTTAAAATTTTCTTTTAAAAAGTAGATCCAAGTAAACCTAGAAAATTCATCCACAATGACATAATAATACCTCTTACCTCACAGGCTATCTAACAATTGGACCCATCAAGTCCATGTGCAAAAGTTAAAAAATAATGTGTTGTTCCAAAGTGTTGCTCTTGGTGTTGGGCAACACTATGGGTAACACGGATTTGTTTACTTTTAAGGGAATTCCCACGCACAGATTTATCTTTAAAATTCACTTTGGGAATTCCTTTAATAGCATCAAACCTAAAAAGTTTCTCCAAATTTCTATAATGGAGATGTCCCAATTTTTGATGCCACAAAAGTGTGTCATCAACCTTGGTTGAATTGCATACGTGTTGTTCACCAACAACATAGCAATTGTCACTTTATCTGGTTCCTGTCATAACACAATTGTTAGTATGATAAAAAACTTTACAAGTATTCCTTTTAAATTTTACCTCTGAGTTGTCATTACACAACTAGCTAATGCTAATCAAATTAGCCACCAAGCCATTAACGTGCAAGACATTCTTTAAGGCAAAGAATTCGGCAACATCAAGTGTTCCTTTCCCTAGTATATTTCTCTTTCCTCCACCTCCATAACACATATCCTCCTTGAATAGGTTCATATTCTTTCAAGAATAATCTTGTTCCCGTCATGTGACGTGAACAACCACTATCAAAGTACCAAGAACCTGAAACGTTAGTCCTTAAAGCAGTGTAGATAACATTACATTTCAGATTAGTTTTGGGAAACCAAGCTTTTTTTGAAATTATGTTCTTCTGTCCTCCTGTGTTGTCTCGAGTGTTGTCTTGAGAATTTGACAACACTTGAGGCAACACTTATGAACTGGACTTTTTCTTTTGAAGAATAAATCATTCTGATTTGTTGTGTCCAATTTTGTGACAATATTCACACTCAAAGGTATGATCAGAAATATTACTAGAAGAACTACCTTTTTCCTTAACATGTTCTTTTACAAAACTAGTCTTAGTTTCAACATTAAACAAGGTAGAAGTAATATTTTCTAGTGATTCTTGAAACTCAATACCAGCTTTGAGAGGCTTACTCAAGTTAAATATCTCGTCCAATTTCGATGACCCCGTGTTGAGTTTCTTGATAGTGGCCTCGGTTAGCTTCAATTTGCACTTGTCCTTGTCAAGTTCACCATCTTTCTTTGTTAATTGCACCATTAGCCGAGTCAAAGAGCCTTTTAGCTCATGAATCTCCTTGGTTAAAATCACTACCTTCTTGTGCTCACTCTTCCAATTTTTGAGGGACACCTCGTAGAGATCTTTCAACCTTTCAATGAGCTCATCCTTGCTTAAATCCTCCTCATCTGGACTTCCTGTAACAACACTAATTGAACCATGAAAGCAAACAGTGTCAGAAAAATTGGAAATATTATACATGTTGAGTGTTGCCTCGGGTGTTGTCTCGTACCGAACAACATTTGACACAACACCTTCAGAATCTGACATTGCATGCTCCCAAACCGTGGCTATCACAGCCGATTGGTCAGGTTCCTCTTCCTCTTCATTAATAAGGTACACCCATAATTTTTTACCAACCTTTCTCAAGGTATTAGCACAATTTTTGGCATAATGTCTCAAATCCGAACATGAGCATTCTATTGGAAGGACATTAGGGATAGAAAGTCTCCCTAGAAATGGATTAGCAAGATTCAAAGCCATGACAAAAAGGATCGAACACTTAGTGTATCAAGTGCTAGACTCTGATACCAATTGAAATTGTCAATGACTTAGAAAAGTGAGACGAAACTCACAAGTGTTGTTATTAGTATTGACAACACTAAGAACAACACAACTCACACCAATTCAAAAATAGAATAATTGAGATAATTTAACAGCAGTGAAAATAAAAAAGAAACACAAGAGAATAGATTTTAATCAAGTTATATATATAAATAAATATATAACTTGATGGGTTCCAGGAGGGCAAGACATTTCTTATTAATAAACTTTTGATACAAGGTCGAAAGTTTCCTAATGATTTTCAATCAATAGCATAGAGGAACAACTATTCTAGAACACTCTCTTTACAAACACAACCTATCTAACACTCAGAAACATTCGAAGAATGAAAGTTATATGGCATAACTCACTGGTGTTGGACAGTGTGTTGCCAACACTTGAGGCAACACTGAAGAGGCGTGTTCTTGTCTTGTGCAAATCTCAACTTCTGAATTGGGTAAATGTTTCTGTCGATGGTCTGCACTATTTATAGGCTCTTAGGACTTGGAGCCTACTCAATCTGTCCAAAAAATCAGTCATGAGTTGTTTCCTTCGTTGTAGCTCCACCTTCTTGTTTGTTGAACACCAAGTCTTTCTTTTCTTGGCTTTCCACCCTTGTACCGTCGGGCTTCAGAACCTTGTACTCCTTATCTTCAGCTCCCCTGAGTAGCTAACATCCCAACAATGTTTACTTGGTCTTCACCATTTACATATAAATTTAGATTTAATGTGTAACTTTACTTCCGATCGTAAATCACTCTTAGCCGATTTTCTTTGACCTGTTCAACCACAAACTGAACAATCTAATAACAAATATATAATAATTAGTATTCACTTTGTTATTTATGAATTAAATGTAGTAACTATACTCATAATAAATTGTCAACACGTTGACAATACATGAGTCAACACCAATGACAATACTGATATGCGTGGTGTAACGCTTACATTTACATTTGGTAACGGCCTACATTTGGTTTTTTCCCCTCAGAAAAGGAGTTAAGTACCTATTTAGTCCCTGACGTTTAGCGTTTTTTACGGTTCCGTCCCTATCGTATTTTTGTGAACGTTTACATTCTTGACCTACCTATATAATTTTCCAGTTAATTCTTCCGTCCACTTTCCGTCAATTTCTCCATTAACTTTGCTGAGGTGGCAGTAATGGGGGTTGAAACCGTAAAATGTTAAACTCTAGACCCTAAAAAATAAATTTTAAAGTTACAAAACACCCCCTCTCTTCCTTTAAAACCTAAATCAATTTGCATAATAATAAAAAAAAATAAAAATAAATAATAAAATAGTAATAATAAAATAATAATAATAAAATAATAATAATAATAATAAAATAATAATAATAAAATAATAATAATAATAATAATAATAATATTAATAATAATAATAAAAAATTAAAAAATAATAATAAAAAATAATAATAATAATAATAATAAAAAATTAATAATAATAATAATAATAATAATAATAATAATAATAATAATAATAATAATAATAATAATAATAATAATAATAATAATAATAATAATAATAATAATAATAATAATAATAATAATAATAATAATAATAAAAAATATTATCTATATCTATACTATTATAAAAACACAAGCCTTTCTATAATTGGCAAAAGCCCGCCCATTCCAGTCCACATCAAAGCAATCAAAATTGGAAATACTCGGCGACGGCGTTTTGGGTTTCAACCACAATGTCCAATTTTGTCGTGTATAGTGGAAAACCGGGTAAGGAAGCCCCTGTTTTGAAGATAACCAGCTTCTAAATTCACGTGCCTACTTGCTTTCAAGAGAAGCTAAATTCAAAAATCGAGGTGGTGGGACAGTTTTTGGAGATCTGTGCCTTGGTCAGATTGTGGAGAATTGTGCCTTGGTTAGCTTCCATCTATAAATACCAGTTTTGTTATTTTGTGACTTCACTTGGGTTTAAAACGTTCACAGCGTCTCCCATTCAAAATGCCTCTTATATTCAGTCTAATCGGTGACATTATTGGTCTTTAAAGCTCCGTCTTGCTCTTTGTTATTCACTATCCGGCCACCCTCCACATGCTTCTACGCCGTCCCCCACCCAACGCATGCTGCCGCTCATAGCTCCACATCCTACAAACAAACAATGAATTTTCTTAAGTAGCAACATATATCAAAGTTTATCATGAAACAAACACGATAAATATGAAGAATTGAGATAAATTATCAATGCAATTAGTTTGACAACTTCAAATTTGGGTTCCTCCAAGGAACAATGTGAATAGAAATAAAATATTTGAGAACAAGAATCCATGAATGATTTGATGCAATAAAGCTTGAGTAGCACCAAGAAAAATCAGATACCAACAAAAAAACAGTTCGATGGGGATTAGAAGAATCAGACTAAAGAATAAAAAATACTTGCCAAATGTCTTGACAGTCAAAGTTGCATTGACTTTGTTAGTTTCGGATGAATTTGAATTTTCAATTACGTAGAACATCCATTTCATTGCTAATTCAATAGCAAAAACAAGTAATTGTTTGCTAAAGGAAAAAAAATTAATAATCGAAAAATGAAACTCAACTGAAAAGAGACGTCAAGAAAGATAATGAGATCTAGATCTAGATGGGTGAAGACGGAGAATCTGGAAGTGGGACCATGGAAATGGTGGTGGGGTATGGCCGATCACGGTGGAGTGGGATATGGCTGGGCGGTACTTGGGTGGTAAGGGTGTCGGCGTGGAAAGAGGTGGCGTAGGGAGGAGGGTGTGGATTATTTATAACATAAACACACTGTTAGTACTCCCTTCGTCCCAAATTCGTCCCAAAGTATTTGTCTTATTTGACTTTTTTGTTGAGCTTTAACCATAAATGTATGAGAGATTAATCATTTTCATAAAATTTTAAAAGTTGTTGTTGATAATATTATTAATGGTGAATCAATAGGAATTTTTAGAATTTCATGAACATAATTAAATTGTCATATATTTGTGGTCAAAATTTAACAAAAAAATCAAATGGAACAAACATTTTGGGACGGAGGGAGTATTAGTTTACAAATCAAGAAGTCAATTGAATAATTATGTCAAAACAGTGAGTGAAAGAATTTCTATGAAAGCATTTTTAAGTCGATTAAGAAGTAACATTTTTTCTATTAAAAAAAAGGATATGGTAACTTTTTTTTTCTTAACGAAAATGGTAAATAAAATTAGCAAATTTTCACATATAATACTGGACTGGACTGGAGTATGGAATGTAATTATAAGGAAAGTGAGCATATATTATGGTTAGTTAATTTTTTCTTTTTAGAGACTATATGAAAAGTTATATAGTATATTAAATCGATTAAAATAAAAATATGGATGATGGATTGTGTTTGTACTAAATTGCATCTTTAAGAAGATTATTTTTATTTTAGATCATTTAAAATATTATTCCGAAAAAGACAAAAAAAATATTTTTTTTAATTAATGGAGATAATTTTGTATATGTATAAATGAGAAAGTGAAGAGAGAGATATAACACTAAATATGTGGAGAAGAGATAAATTTTATCAGGACAATTTTTTTCCCGTGTTAAATTTAAAAATTATCAAGAAATGAGGGAATATATTAGTATTTATATTTTTTAAAAGAAGTATTTATAAATAAGTTAGGAAATTAGACATTTGCAGTTTTTGACGAGAAGAGCTTAATTTGTTGAGCTAAGGACCCTAAGGCCCACTTTCCAAACCAATATCCCATTTTAACCCGTTTGAGATTAAAATTCCCAATAAACCCAAAGGCCCATAAAGAGATAACGGCGTTAATAGATGGAACGGTGTTAATTGCCTAAAATCTCGCCGTCTCCGTGATTTCTGGTACTAGAATCGTAATCCAGACCTCGATACCGACCAAAATCAAACACAAATCCACGCGAGGGAGCTCATCGGCGAAGAGTTTGAAGATCGCCTCTGATAACATCCGATCTAGAATTGCGTTATTCCGATTTTGTAAGGTATGTATTATTTTTTTTAGTTTTTTACTTGGAATTCGTTTTTGACAGTGTTCATCAATTCATATAAGATGTTGTTGACAGTGTTCATCAATTAAAATGGTCCGATAGCAAATGGTATCGGACCTTTCAAATGCATTTTGATTGTGTTTGTTGATGTCTTATGTGATCTGTAACAGGTATTATAACAATTGCTATAGGACCTGATCTAGGGTTTATATGATTCTGAGTTTACATGATTCATTTAGTTTTAGATTATTTTTGTGTCAGAGGACCTGTTCCAGGTCCTATATCATTTGCTATAGGACATGTTATATTGTGCATTTCATTGTTTGATTAGAAGATAATTTGATTGAGTTTGATTGTTTGATTATGTGGTATATGCCTTGTAATAGGTCATATATCCCTTAATAAAGGATCTGTTGAAGTGTTCATATGATTTTGAGGCAAATTTCTTCATTATATTTTTTATTATTAATGTGACAGAGGACCTTTTCAAGGTCCTATAACATTTGCTATATGACCTGCTCTATTTTGCTTTTGGATTTGACTTGATTTATATTGCATATGACCTGTTATAGTGTGCATTTGTGTAGAGGAGATGATTTATGTTGCAGATGATTTAGTTACTTATTCAATCAACTTACTCGAGAAAAAGATTAAGTTTCATGTTGCTTTTTGATTTGGATGTGCCTTGATACAGTAACAATTGTTATATAAAATGATTTATATCATTATATATGTTGCTTATGACCTGTTATAGTGTTCATATGATTTTGAGGGATGAATAGAGGAGATGATTTATGTTGCAGATGATTTATGTTGCTATAAGACCTGGATAAGTATTGATCCAAGAACATTGTTCCGTGCCCTATATCCTTTGTTATAGGACCCGTTATATTGTACATTTTGTTTGTCTCATATTTAAGTTGCATATGACTGTTCCAGTCCTATATCCTTTGTTATATGACTGTTCCAGTCCTATATTCTTTTTATAGGACCCGTTATATGTTGCATATGACATGTTCCAGGTCTTATATCCTTTGTTATAGGACATGTTATAGTGTCCTATACATCTTGCTATAGGACCTGCTCTATTTTACTTTTGATTTGGATGTGCCTTGATACAAGAACAATTGTTATATAAAAATGATTTATATCATTATATATGAATTGTCCTTGTTTGTGGCTTATGTTTTATTTTTTGTTTTTTTATGAAAAGGTGGAAAACTACGATGTCTGCAGATAAGAGAATGACCCGTATGCAGACAGGAAAATCAATTGAAGATGAAACAGTTAAATCAGCAGATGTTACACTGTCTCAAGATAAGAAAATCGTACGGTACTCACCAAAGAAAACAACAGAATCAAAAAAAAACAAAAGCAAAAGGAACAACTAAAAGTGCAAAGGGACTCACCTGGATTCCTTGTTTCAGATCTAACCTCCATTCTATATCATCTATCCTGACAGGGGTTGATTTAAGGGAATCTCATTTAAACAGGTTGAAGATATCACCTTTCTTCAACCTATTCAATTCTATAAACTCAAACAAAGATGTTAACTTGAGGAAGATGGACTCAACAATAGAAGATTTGATCAGATGCTACAAGCCAAAGGAAAAGAAATTTTTGCTGGGCAAAGTTTTGGTTGGGTTGAGTGCAAGTGATGTAACATCTATATTTGGTGTTGTTTCTGGAAGTGAATTGATAGATATGAAGAAAAAAAGGGATAGGCACTCACTTGGGATAGTTGAGAGGCTATTACCAAACTGTAAAGCAAATGAAATAACCATGAAAAAAGTGAAGGAAAACTTGAGAAGGCTGGTCAGTAGTGATAGAGAAGTTGATATAGGAGACGTTGTGAGATTGCTGAATCTCATAGCATTGGGGTCTGTTTTCTTTGCTTCAAAGGGTGAGGTAATGTCTCCGGGGTTTTTATATTATGTGGATGATTTGGAAAGAATGAAGAGCTATGATTGGTCAAGCGCGATTGTAGATAACTTGCTTCAGTCTCTAGATGAGAAATATAAATCACCGATCCTCGTTGTTGGATGTGTATCAATCTTACCGGTAATATCATTTTAAATTTATATCTCTAATTTTATTTTATTTAATGTTATTTACTATAAGTAAAATTATATATGACTGATCATATTTCTCCTTATTTTGTGAATGTAGTATTGGTTTAACGAGCATACAAAGGTGATCAATGCAACAAGAAACTTGCTTCCAAGGTGTATGAAGTGGGAAGTATCAAAGAAAATTGCAAATTTCAAGGATTTTATCAAAAACTTGAGAAGTGATCAGGTATAAAACACGTTGACGATGTTATATAGTAAATTGTTTAGTATTATCATATCCTATACCAGTTGCTATAGGAAAATTTATAGTGTTTGATATCAGTTGATATAGGACCTGCTCTATTTTGCATTGAATGGTCCTATATCAACTGATATAGGACCATTCAATGTCTTATAGAATTGGTATATGATTTTTTTTGAGGTCCTATATCACTTGATATAGGACCATTCAATGGTCCTTTTAGCTGCGAATATGCGTTTGTTAAGTCCTATACCAGTTGATATAGGACCCTTCATAGTGTTGTCATGTCCTATACCAGTTGCTAAACCATTTGCTATAGGACCATTGAATTGTTTATATTATGTTCCCAGGTCCTATAGCATTTGCTATATGACCATTCAAAGGTGTTATAGCAAATGTATGGGGTGTTAGTAGTTCTTATAATACATGTATTCATTTCTTATATCACTTGTTATCGTTAAATATATTCATTCGATATAATAATTTTATCATAGGTTCAAGTTGAAGAGCTCGCATTGACAGATGAAGAGAAGGTGTTGTTGATGGAGAAACCAAATGAGGATGCAAAAGATGATGATTTTGAAATGTCAGTGGAAAAACCTGGTACTGAAAAAAGGATTGGGGGAGGGGATGAAGGAGGAGGTACGAATCTTCAAGATTTAGTAGATAATTTTGAATTAATGTTGGGGACCACCCGACACCTACTGATAAAGGTCAGGGGAGTAGGACAAATGAATTGATTGAGTTGAGGAGTGAAAATGAAAGTTTAAAGCTGGAAAAAGCTAAGTTGCTAGAAAAGATTAAGGAGTACGAACTGAAAACAAACAACGCGATTGAAGAGGGACATGTTTTTTTGGCTGCTGAGGTTGAGATGAGGAGAACTTTTGACGACGCGCTTAAAGAAAAGAACAAAGAGATTGAGAAACTTAAAAGTTTGCAAGAGGAGAGAGACAGAGAAATAAAAATTTTGGAGGAAAAATTGGCTGACAAAGATAATGACAGTTTGAAAAAGAAACCAAAAGGCGGTGAAGAAAAGTGTATGGACATTGTGGCTGTGGGGGATCATGACAAGAAAGTTGATACTATGGGCTCAATGGAAAGACGAGTAAAGGAAAGAGGGGATAAGAGGAAGAGGAAGGTGGATCCTGATTATACGTACGATGGAAAGAAGAGAAGGCCAAGGGTTTCAAACATAGAGGGAAAGAAGAAAAAAGAAAAAGAAGAATTGGTTGGGAGTAAAATTGTTTTAGATGTTGATGAATTGGAAGACATAAGTGTTTTCTTACCAACATTTAATGAGAACTTTAGTCTCACAACCAAGTCAATGGATGATGAAACAAAGAGAAAATTTACAGATTTATGCGGAAGACTCGCACGTCCGTAAGTACCACTTTTATTAAAAGTTGTTTTCATTTATTAAAAATTTTGATGATAATAGAAATGTATTTTTTTTTTGTGTTTCCAGTGATAGTGTATGGTACATTTCGGGATTGCATGTGGCGATGTGGCAACTGTGGGAATTGGCTCATGATATGATGACCGAAGCTGCGGTACAAAGGCTATATTTTGCATGAATGCTCTATTTTGCATGAATGCTCTATTTTGCATGAATGCTCTATTTTTGCTTTTTGATTTGGATGTGACTTGTTTGCTTTTTGCTTATAAAATTTGCTATAGGACCTGTTCTACTGTTAATATGCTTCTGAGTTAACATGCTTCATTATGTTTGCAATTATTTATGTGGCATAGGACCTGTTCCAGGTCCTATAACATATGCTATAGGACCTGTTATAGTGTACATTTGATTTGGAGATGATTTGATTCAGTTTGATTGTTTGATGATGTGGTATATGACTTGTAATAGGTCCTATAACCTTTGCTATAAGACCTGTTCTTTTTTCCTTTTGATTTGGATGTGCATTTATATAGGTCCTATAACCTTTGCTATAGGACCTGGATTAGTATTGATCCAGTAACAATTGTTGTATTATTAATGGAATTTTAGGTAATGGATGCTTACCTAAATATTTTGAGGGACAAATACAAGGAACTCCCCCCTCCATCTGGTGGACGCCAAAGGTCAAAAGTTAATTTTGTCTCAAGTTTTGCTACCGTAAGTCTTATTTATTGATTTAAAAGATACTTACGCCTCAAATTTTTTTGTTTATTAAAGTTAATTATCAGCTTTGTGCTTACATTTAAAATTTATTTGTTTCAAGCAATGGTTGAAGGAAAAGAACTCAGAATAAATACAGAGAGGAATAAACAATGTCATCAAACAATTTGCGGATGATGAAACAATTTTTATATTTTTCCCAATTCACTCTTCATGGAATGATCGTGGTGTCAGGTGTAACGATCATTGGACATTGCTAGTGCTTGACACCGAAAATGGGGAGTATAAATTTTACAACTCCATGAAGAGGACAAAAGGAAAAGACCACTACGCAACACACGGAAAACTAATGGTAATATTTTATATATGAGCTGTAATATGTTGGGTATAATGTTACAAGGACATATAGCAACTGCTATAGGACCTTTAAAATGCTTTATAGCTTTGAATATGACGGTGCCAGGTCCTATAGCAAAGGCTATAGGACCATTCAAATTACTATTTTTAATTTTTTTGAATTCAAATTTACCTGGTGTTTGATTGCTTTTTTCTATTTCGCTTGATCATGTCGTGGCACCGTACAAACGAATAGAGGAGACTCAAAAGGACGTGGATACTTTCATAGAATTGAAACGCGGAGACATTCCACAACAGCGAGATGATAGTTTGGATTGTGGAATAATCGTCTTAATGGAAGCAGAGGAGATGTTTGATAAAGGAGTTATTAGCAAGACATATGAAGACGATGCTGTCTCGAAGTATAGGGGGAAAATGATACATGACATTTTAGCAAGTCCACATTGTCCTCATCATTAATAAATTAAACATCTTAGTTTCTTTTTGGATTGAATGATAAAAATTGATGGTTGTTGAACAGTTTAGTTTTATATTTGATATATGTTGGTTAAATATATTCCAAATATTTTTAAGGTCTCATAGTGGGTTTTCTTTATTAATTCTTTATTGAGCTATGGTGCAAGTGGGCGGTCGCCCATGAGGGGTGTGGGCGGTCGCCCATCACGACAACAACATCTTTCTTCAGCAAACATCACATATGGGCGGTCGCCCATCTTAACATATGCGGTAGCCCACTCCAACAGCGGTTTAAATGCTTGGTAATCTCTAGCTTGGGCGGTTGCCCACCTTGCCCTGGGCGGTCGCCCATGACGACAGTGGCTTCATGACTTTGATGCTCTCCAGATTGAACTGCATCAATTGTCCTATAGCAAATGGTATAGGACCTTTCAAAGGCATTATTGTTTGGTATATGATGTTGGGAGGACCTATAGCAATTGCTATAAGACCAATTAAAGGACTAATAGCTATGTATATGATGTTGGCAGGTCATATAGCAATTGCTATAGGACCAAATAAAGGGCTTATAGAGATTTGTATGATGTTGGCATGTCCTATAACAATTGGTATAGGACCTTTCAAAGGCATTATTGCTTGGTATATGATGTTGAGAGGTCCTATACCAATTGCTATAAGATCAATTAAAGTGCTAATAGCTATTTATATGATGTTGGCAGATCCTATAGCAATTGCTATAGGACCAAATAAAGGGCTTATAGAGTTTTGTATGATGTTGGCATGTCCTATAACAATTGGTATAGGACCAATTAGAGGATTGTTACTACAGTAATAATCCTGTTACCTTTCATTCATACGTAGATAGAAAAAAAAACAATTAAAAACAAATATTTTAGGATATCGACAAAATCAATTAACCAAAATTCTGAAATTAAAATGATTGAATAACATTGTAATGAACACGTGTGTAATGTCAAATAGGACGTTTAAAGAATTAAATTAATAATTATTTGAATAAGAAAACAATGACTCAACTAAAAGTAATTTGCAATGGCTCCTTGCATGATCTTTTATTGTGATAACCTTCTTTTCCGCATCGACGACATTTCATCTTCCTCTTTGTACCTTCTCCTCTAGAAATGTAGCGATTTTTCCTTGGCCTACCGGGGGGGCATTTTGTTTCAGGAGGAAGAACCATGGATTCCCCATCAACTACATGAGGACATAATGTAGAAATAGCTGGAATTGACAGAGCATAAGATTCCCTGTAATTCCTTACCTTGAAATAATCTTGAATGAAAGAAGAAGAATTGTTCTTAAACCTGCTGAAGACGGATATGGAATGAACACACGGAAATCCATTCTGCTGCCACATCCCACATGAACATGTGTATTCCTGTATGTTGACAACCATAGAAGGATCTGAATGAACATCAAATACATATTCATCGCAGGCATGAATGATCCATGACCTTCCTTTGTCTGCACATTCCAAGTATACCTTCTGGATGGATGGACACAACACACTTGCCCATGAATTTGAGTCTTGTTTACGTCTGCACATTCTTGACATAATCTTCAAACGTATACTGTCTATCAACTCTACAACAGGGAGAGATTTATACTCCTTTATCATAGCATTAAATGACTCAGCCGCATTTGAGTACAATTCTCCATAACGATTACCTCCAAAATAAGCAGCTGCATAGTTTTCTTTCGGGAGATTGTTGAAAAACTCAGAAACCTTCGTACCACCCTCATTTATGATTTCGACCGTAAGAATGCGAAAGTGCTCGTGTGTTGGAGCTTTTGAAAGCTTAGAAAATTTGTGAAGAATATTGGACCGCACCTCCTTCGATAACCCACCAAGTTTATTTCTAAGGTTGTTTTTTAAATGGAACATGCAGAATGAATGGTGTGAAAACGGCATAACCTCATGAACCGCATTAATGATACCCTGATGACGATCCGAAACAAATGTCACTCCTCGCTCAGTTATGTAAGGACGGAGATTTTGGAGAAACCACGTCCAATTTTCAGTATCCTCCGATCCAACCACAGCAAAAGCAACATGTAATAAGCCTACAACCAAAACAATTCATAAAAAATTAATTTAGCATCATAAAATATGAATAAAAATAAAAACCAATATACAAAATGTTAAAACATAAATAAGTTGTCTCATATCACATGGACTAAGACATTTGATTGGTCATATAGCAAGTGATAAAGGACCTGGAAACATCATAAACACAGCCAAAAAGACATTTGAATTGTCCTTTAGCAAATAATATAGGACCTGCTAACGTAATATACAAAACTATAAGACCTTTGAATGGTCTTATAGCAAATGCTATAGGACCTGGCACTTCATATATAAAGCTATAATATCTTTGAATGGTCTTATAGCAATTGTTATAGGACCTGTTAACTTCATATAAAAAGCTATCAGACCATTGAATGGTCCTATATCAATTAGTATAGGTACTCACACAATCATATACATATGTTATAAGACCTCTGAGTGAACCTATATCAATTGGTATAGGACTTATCAACATCATATACAAAGCTCTTATACCACAAACTCAACTTAATTCTGATGCTACATATAAAAAAAAATTAAAAGCATTAATAATAAAATTCTCATACCATTATCTCCATCTTTCGCTGTTGCTGCAAGTAGGGTACCCCGAAACATTCTAGTCAAAAATGTTGCATCCAAAAATAACAAGGGACGACAAAACTTAAATCCCCGCAAACATGTCCCAAATGCAAAAAAGCACCGCTGGAACCGAGAAGTCACAGGATCAGATTCAAACTTCACACAACCATCTGGATCCACCTCCCTAATTTTATCTGTATATGCTTTAAGCTTATTATAAGCGAACTTTGCCTCACCAAAAATAATGTTTTTCTCCTTCTCAACTGCTCTCCAAACAACCTTGTAATGAACAGTGAGGCCATACTCTGTTAGCAACAATTTTACAAGAGAAGCAGGACTAACATTTGGATCATCTCTAACTTTATCACGGATAACACTGGAAAGAACTTCACATCCCATCCTTTGCCCAAAATCACAACTAATCGCATCCTTGCATATATGATCAGGAATATATTTCCTTATGTAGAAATATCCACTGCATTTTTCAATTGAGGCATGTATCTTCCATGGACAACCTTTTGATTCTTTGTGTGAGCATACGTACTGTAATACGAGTAGGTTCATTTTTCACATAATTGAAATCAAACCCCACTTTCGTTGCAAACTTACACAATGCATTCCTAAATTCACCAGAGCCACCTTCGAATATCTGCCCAATATTTTGTATTGCGTCTGCCCATTCCGCACTTCTCATTCTCTTTTCTTTGTGATAAAAGAATTTGACATTATCATCATTTCTACTACTACTGCCTTCACATAAAGTGGAAAATGATTTCTCGAAGGAATCACTGACATTACTAACACAGATACTCAAATCATTCACATTTATTTCTAGTAACTCAATATTCCTACGAGCAATCATAACACCCATACAGATAAAATCTTTCTCACTAGACAACATGCACGACCTTTTCTCAGCTAACATATATAACATCGAGATTGTCTCCTTTTTCAAAGTGTTCCATCTGTTGCAACTAAATTCAACAATAGATTTATAAGAATCAAATTGATCAAACCTAGTAACAACAGATAATCTTCCATAATTCAACATCAACATCACATTAGACTCCATTGAAGGTAAAGTTATTTTATCTGTAAATAAATTCAATCAATAAATTCATCAAAACTCAAAATTCTGAAGAAAAAAAATGAAAATTAATACAAAATATAAACTGAATTCAACCAAGATCATAATTCGGATGTAATACCTTTTTTCCGGATTGATTGAATTGAATGAAAGGATTGAAGTTTCAAATTTCTCCGTCCGGATTGCAATTTCAAAATTCAAATTTCCGGAATAGCTAATCCTTAAGAAACGGCATGACTTATTGCATGGATTAAGCGATCGCAATATTCTCTGTTAACGGCGCCATCAATTTCATCGTCCGGAATATAGCATTTTGGGGTTTTTAGGGATTTTGATTTGGAATATAAAAGGGAGTTGTCTTTTTTAATTTGGGGTGGATTTTTTTGGATTATAATTTGAGAAATGTGGGTAAAGAGAAATTTTTCCTAATTTGTTAAGGATGTGTAATTATGGTGTGGTGTGGACGTGAGGTAGGGGTGGTGGAGAGATTGAAAAGTTTCATAGTGGGATGTGAAAGGACTTGAGAGTGAAATACTCCTTTCAACTCATTTGAAGCTTCACCTATTGTCAAAATGGGTATTTCTTAAAAGCTTCACCTTTTTTAAAATGACAAATAATTTTTACTATTTCATCTACTAATCACTCATATTTTATTTTTATACTCACAATACCAATCAACTTTACTATTTTCTTCACTCATTCTCTCTCTTATTTTACTTTTTATAGTCACAACACTTTCTCCATTAACCTTTTATCTTAATTTGCGTGTCACCTTCAAAATTGTGAAGTTATAAATGAGACGGAAGGAGTAATTGTTTTCAAAAAAAAAATTAGAACATCAATATTAGTATTTTATTTCGTTCTCATTATTGAAAATTAGATATGAATGATTAAAATTGTACTCCCTCCGTCCCAGGAATTTATAGACTTTTGGGTTTTGCACGAAAATTAAGGAGGAATTATTATATTGAAAGTGTTGTGAGTGTGAAAATAAAATAGGAGAGAGAATGAGTGGAGAGAATAGTAAATTATAATAGTGATGTGAGTATTAAAATAATGTAGGAGAGAGAATGAGTAGAGGAAATAGTAAAGATTCTTTTCCATTTTAGGAAAGTATATATTATTGTGGGACGCCCAAAAAGGAAAGTTTATATATTATCATCGGACGGAGGGTGGTATATTGTTTTGGTCAAAAGTTTATGAATGTATTTATATTTAAATAATTAGTATGTAATTTTATCATAATTTTTAGCATTCTTTATATAATTTCTCAAAATAAAACACTATTATGTACTATATAATAAATAGATGAACCCGAGAATAATAAATGCTATGAAAAAAAATAGTATGGAGTACTGTAATGTATAAATATGAAAATTGTTAAACTTTTCAATTTTCTTTTATGAATTTTTTTTTTCCTGGATACTCTTTTTTTTAAATGTTTTATTCCTTTCTTTGATTTTTTTTTTTGTGTAAACTAAGCTTTTTTTGCCCTTTCTTTCTTTCGTTTTTATTTGTTTATTATATCATTAATTGATGATGCCAAAATCGTCAAAACAGCCCAAATCCAAGCGTTGAATGCTCCGGCGATTGCAAGGCCTGAAAATAAGAGAAAACACGTAAACTAAGCCGGGGCGGATCCGGCTAAAGGCCCTCCGGCGTGAGAGTAAGTTCACGGTTGATATTAGAGAAATCAAATGGACAGAGTTTCTCCAATGTAAAAAGTAACGTACCCAATAATGAGCCATGGGGCTTGTATTTATAGGAATGGATAGATAGAATCCATGTTGGAATGATCTTGTAAAGAGATAAGATATAATTCTAATAGAAGTATATCTGTTAAGGAATCATTGTTTGACTTGAATTGATGTTGATAAGTATAATCCTGATTGGATCATGGCTGTATAATCCTTGTTGAATAAGGATTGTAACTGCTAGCCGGAACGCCGAGGAAGGCAAATGATTTTCCTCGGCCTTTGGCAAATAGGCCGAGGAAAATGATTTTGCTTCCTCGTTATTTGGTAAATGGCCGACACGGAGATATGCCGGGGAGAATGATTTTCTTTCCTCGTCACTTGGATATATGCCGAGCAAATAACTTTTCTCTCCTCGGTAATTCCGACATGACGGCCCAAGAATGATGATATAAGGCCGAGATAAATGTTCCTCGGCATACGAGGAAGATCTTACTCGGCCCTAATACTTCATAATTAGACAATATCCACTGCCCAATATAATTAGGCCCAAGTTCGGGCAAGCCCATGTTCGTAGCTCGATTTATACCGTTCGGTGGCCCCGACTTTCTAGCTTGGCTTAGGACGAGTAGAAAGTCGGCTCGGCATCGGCACATGGAATACGAACAGGTTTGACGCGTGTCATTGGTTGGTAGCGACGGTTGCTATTCGATGATGACTGGGCCCCCAGGTCTTGTCACGCCTCGATAACCGTATTTTGCATTTAATTCTTGGGGCGCCTCACCGAATCTCGGCTTTACCCATGGGTCGACCCGAATTGGAGGGGTATAAAAGCTAAAACCCCTTCAATTTAAACCTTTACACACTTCCAAGTATTTGAGAGCATATTGCCCGAGCGAACGCAAGGTTCAATCAACGATTCTCCGATCTTCTTACCCAGTTTCCGGCGAAGCTTTCTCTCTCCGGCGAGCTTGTTGCAGTTGCGATTCCAACCACCTCTTCTCAATCAGGTATGAAATCATTCCTTCTCTGTGTAATCCGTCCATGACTTTGCGATTTCTAGGGTTTTTAGGAAGGATTTTGAATGTGCCAAGAAAATGGACTGCCATTGTTGAAGGTTGAAGCTTTTCTTGATAAAAATTTTTAAAACTTCAGTTCCTTAGTTCTCTTTGTATTTTATATGACATTTCTTGAATATTGAATGAACTCCCCCTTCATTTTTGACTCCCCTTAGAAATGGCTCGTTCTTGGGACCATTCTCCCCGATTCCGTTATGGATATCATACGGGCAATCTGAGGGTTTATCGACGAGAGAGGGGTCCATGGTTGATGCTGAACTTGGATGATATAAGCAAGCAGTTGAGGGGTTATGGCCGATCCCGTTTATTCATTCAATACCCAGACTCCACAAGAATAGATAGGATTGAGTCTGGTTCGCCCAACATAATAGTTTTTGAGGATAGGGTTTAGAGATGGTGGAGCACATCGAACCTGTTCTACCCGCCTCCAATCGCGAAATGCGTGAGCGTCTGAGAGGTACGGCCCCCTCCTCGGCCTTATGAAATGACGAGGAAGGAAATCTTCCTTCCTCGGCCTTATGGAATGACGAGGAGGGGAATCTTCCTTCCCCGTCATTTAATCAGCCATTGACGAGGTAAATAATTTTGTCTCCTCGTCTTTATGCAGATATGACGGGAAGAGAAGGAGAGCCCTCCTCGTCTACTCAGATAGTTAACGCCTTCGTTGAAGGTGCGCAAGCTGATGCCCGCCTTACCCGAAGAAGAGGAGGCCGAGGAGCAGGTAGCCGAGGAAAGCAAATCGAGAAGGCACCAAAGCCTGGGGATCCCATGATTGAGAGACTGCATACCAAGTACAAAGTGAACCGCGCTGAGTATAAATTAACTTATATGGGCAAGATTGAGCCGAAGACGGAAAAAGAAGAGACGGCCTTCTACTATAACCAAGACTATGTCCACTTTTATTTCAAACAGTTTCAACAGGGACTTCGTCTTCCCCTAGACCCCTTCATTTGTGAATTTTTGGATGATGTAAAGGCAGTGTCGGCCATGCTAGGAGCCAATGGTACTAGGGTTCTGGTTAGCTTCATCATCCTCTGCCGTAGTTTAGGCTATGAGCCGACCATGGGAGCCTTCCGTCACTTCTACATTGTCCAAGTTATCAAGGAACAATGGCTTGTAGTTATTAGGAGTGCCAATAGGAAACCTAAGTTGCTTCTTCCCATGTCCAGCAAAGTTCCAGGCTGGGAGAACCACGTTATCCGAGTTGAGAGCCGCCAAGGTTGGGAGTTCCAGTCTCCTTGTGATGATCCAACATCTTCCTTTGCCGTCCAACAATATGGGTGGACCAAAGATTTGATCAAGCGTGCGGAAGAGTTTGCCGGGGTAGGGGTCCTGGATTGGAAGCAAGTTGAATCCTCGGATCATTTCTATATCCAGCAGATCGATGCCGGGAACGAGGACGGGGTGGCTCCCCTCGTCAATGTTAAAAGAGGACGTCGCTTCAATGATTGGACGATACATCCAGGCTTCGTATTCCACGAGGATTGTATTAGGTGCCATGATGAGCGTCCCCGTGATCAATGTATTGGAGCACCTAACATTGTTGGACGTAAACTTTTATCTTGGACACTTGTAATTTTTGCGTCAGATTATTTTGCTCGTACTTGACCTTGAATCTTCTTGCTCGTACTTGACCTTGAATCTTCTTGCTCGTACTTGACCATTTCTTCCTTGTCTTTACAGATTTAACCGCCGAGGAAGAAGCAGCCCTTGAAATGGAGAGACTAAGTCCCCAGGAGCTGATCAGGCGAAAGAGAAAGCTGAGCAAGAAATCTGCTCTGATGGAAAGGAAGGATGAGGCCAATGCTCGTAATTTGGTCTTGGGCGTTCAGGGTGATAAACCCCTTCCCCTCAAACTTCACCAGGATGTAAATTCCGAGGACGCAGCATCCGAGGAACGGGCTGAACCCATGGTTGGTGATATACCTAACCCTCCTACTGAGGCCGAGGAAGCATTGGCCGAAGAAACCGGCCTTGTTCAAAGGAAATCTGGCTCCAAAAGGCCTCAAGTTTCCAGTGCCGAGGAGCCGGTAGCCAAGCGGGCAAGTGTTGGTGGGGCCCCCAATCCTTCACCTCCTCCAACCCTGGCTATCAAGGATATCCAAACTGTTGAGCAGGCCGATGAGCTAGCTAAGAGCATGGCCCTCGACATTCCTCGTCTCAGGGGTCTTCCTTTGCAAATTAGGGAGGGACCTTTGGTAAGATTAGGCCGAGCTCCAATTCAGAGAGCTATGGATGAGGATGCCTATGATGCTCTTGTCAGAGAGGCTCCCAGCGACGATACCTTGCTCTGCCGCAAGGGGCTCTTACTTGCCGAGGTAACAGTTCTTTCATTTGATCATTGATTGTGAGATCTGTTTCACACTTGTTTGCACTTCTAATATTAATTCTTCTTTCAGTTGGCTTCTGTCACGGCGTATGAGAACGTGCTAGCCAAAAAGAAGACCAGGCGCCTGAATGAGGCCAAGGCTGCCCAAGCAAAGAGTGATACTGACAAGACTTCCTTGGTCAAACTTCTGAAGGCCAAGGATGCTGAGCTTGAGGCATCCAAGGCCAAAGTGGAGGCCGAGGTAAAAAGAGCCGAGGAAGAGAAGGCCAAAGCCGAGGAACATCTCCGGCAAAAAGGGGAGGAGCTGGCCAAAGCATTAACGGATAAGGCCGAGCTTCAGGCAAAGGCCGAGGAAGCTGAGGCCAAATACCGAGGATTGGAGGCTGCCATTCCCGCCAAGGAGAATGAGGCCGTGGTGCGCTTCAAGGAGAGCCCGGCGTTCAAGGATGCCGTGGTATCTAGCTCGGCCTTCCAAGATGCCGTGGACGAGCAAACGGCCACCATGTTTGAAGATGGATACCTCCATCTTGCTAGGAGTATATTGGCTGATCCCTCCACCGGCCTAGACATCAACAAGATAGCCATGCTAATATGCCGGGACCAATACAGCGAGGAAGTTAGGGCTCTCCATCACTTGGTCCCCTTCTCTGCAAGCAACTTGGAATTGATAGCGGCCAAGGATGCTCAAGCATGCAGGGAAGTGTGGAGGCCAGCCCCTGTTATCCCCGGCAACATCAAAGACTTGGTGGAGGCGATCCAAGACGAGGAAGAGCCTGAGGCCAGGGAAGCCGAGGTAGGGGGAAGGGCCGAGGAAACTAATGCCCATGCTCATCAAACTACCCTTCCTCCTCCTGGCTCCATTACTACCAGCTGGCTTGAAGAGCCTTTCGATGATGCTCAGCAGTCTTAGGATAGTTTTTCCTTTTCTGCTTTTTGTAATAGACAATAGGATCTGTAATTCCATTTGAATATCAATGAAAAATCCTTTGTCATGATTCCTGTCACTTCACTAACTTGGTTATATTTTGGTATGCTATGCAAGCATTAGCCTTAGGAAGGTGGGATCCGAGGAAGGTCCCTTGTTCCTTGTGGAGCAAGTGGTTAGGCCGAGGAAATATTCCTCGGCTTTAACTATACTCGTACGTCACTTGGGCTGAGGAAGTTTTCCTCGGCTTTGAATGTTGTAATCCTGAATCAGAGTAGATTCATGGTAGGAGGTTTATCAAGCCATTAGACCGAGGAAAGTCCTCGGTCTTGGCTGTTAGTCTCCTAAGTCAAGGTGGACCCTTGACTGGAAGTGTTGTAAGCCATCAGGCCAAGGAGGTTCCTTGGTCTTGGCTGCTTGGTATCCTGAGTCAAGGTGGACCCTTGACAGGATGTGTTATAAGCCATCAGGCCAAGGTGGTCCCTTGGTCTTGGCTGTGTTAAGCCATCAGGCCAAGGAAAATCCTTGGTCTTGGCAGTTGTGTAAGCCATCAGGCCAAGGAGGACCCTTGGTCTTGGCTATGTTAAGCCATCAGGCCAAGGAAAATCCTTGGTCTTGGCAGTTGTGTAAGCCATCAGGCCAAGGGGGACCCTTGGTCTTGGCTATGGTAAGCCATCAGGCCAAGGAAAATCCTTGGTCTTGGCTATTGGTAAGCCATCAGGCCAAGGTGGTCCCTTGGTCTTGGCTGTTGGTAAGCCATCAGGCCAAGGAGGATCCTTGGTCTTGGCTGTTGTGTATCGGAGAGTCGGAAGTAATGTCCTCATCTTCCGGTGCTGGGGTGAAGAGCTGATAGTTGCTTTGCATGTTGGAAGAAACTGCTTTCGTAGAACTGAAATGCGATTACATAGAACTGCAATCCTATCAACTAAAAAGACAAAAAGAAAACAAAAGACCGAAAATAAAAGACAGAAAATAAAGAGCTAATCTATTGCAAAGTAAACTAGACTAGTGATAATATTTTCTAAGGTTGTCGGAATGCCATGGATGCTTGAGATCCTTCCCCTCCTTGGTCCTTAATCTGTAGGTCCCTTCTCGGATGACTTGAGTGATGATATAGGGACCTTCCCAATTTGGGGAGAGCTTGTTCTGTTCTGCCTTCCGACCAGTAGCTTCGATCTTTCTAAGTACCCAATCGCCAACTTGGAATACTCTTTTGATGACCCTCTTGTCGTGATATGCCTTGGTCCTTTGCTTGTAATTCACCATCCTCATCTGCGCAGCTAG
Organism: Adenophora triphylla var. japonica; assembly: GCA_022495995.1. Lineage (NCBI taxonomy): Eukaryota > Viridiplantae > Streptophyta > Magnoliopsida > Asterales > Campanulaceae > Adenophora > Adenophora triphylla. The sequence goes on along the minus strand of JAFEMH010004552.1, from coordinate 65,980 downwards.
TCGTTTTTCATCTATCAGGTCCAGGTCTAGGAGCCTATTGACCTTGTTGACTTGCTCATCATAATGGGAGTTCCTTACTGTAGGGATGGCCATCTCTGCTGGTGCCATAGCCTCAGAACCGAAGGTTAGTGCGAATGGGGTTTCCCCGGTTGGCCCCCGGGTGGTTGTGCGAACGGCCCATAAAGCTAGGGGAAGTTCGTCCAACCATCTACCCTCGCGACCTTCAAGATTCTTGGTGAGGGCGGTTAGGACCGGTTTGTTGGCGGCTTACGCTTGACCGTTGCCTTGGGGTGCGCTGGCGAAGATTTTGCATGGCGTACTTTGACTCTCTCCAGTGCATTTGTAAATGCCGTGGAGAATTGGAGTCCATGGTCGAAACAATTGTATGCGGAAGGCCAAATCTGCACCGAGATGTTGTCATGAACAAAGTTGATCGCGTTCTCTTCGTTATCTTGGCCAATGCCTTGGCTTCTATCCACTTGGAGAAGTAATCAACGGCTACTATCACGTACTTGCAATTACCACGGGCGGGTGGGAAGGGTCCAATGAGGTCGATCCCCACACATATCAAATGGCCACGTAGGTATTACGAGTGTTTGCTCGGCTACGAGGTAGTCTTGGAATGTCGAGAGAACCTTTGGCATTTGTCACATTTTTCGAACATAGGCGTGCGCGTCTTCCACTTAGGTTTGGCCGGTAGTAACCTAGCGATATGATTTTGTCGGCTAAGGTTACGGCCCCCGGTGTCCGCCGCAAACACCTTCATGTACTTACGCCGGGAGGTTCTCAGTTTCCTTGGGATAGACACACCTTAGCAGGGGCTTCGTGAAAGATCTTCGGTAGAGGACTCCGTTCATCACCACGAATCTTGGAGACCTCTTCTTGATAAGCTTAGCTCGAGCCTCATCTTCTGGGAGTTTCTCCTTCTCAATGTATTCGATGTAGTCATCGATCCAGCATCTCTCTTCCTCGTCCAGAAGCATGACTTGTAATCTTTCGTCACGCGAGGTTCCTCGGCATAAACTACATATGGGTTGGTCTCCGAAGGAGACACGTCCATGGTGGCTAGTTTGGAGAGAACGTCTGCGACTTGGTTGTCTTCCCTTCCTATCTGCTTGAGCTCGAAAAATTCCATTTTCTTCGTCATATCCAGGACCAGGTCTCTATACTTGGCAAGGGTGACATCTTGAGTGTTATATTCTCCCTTTATTTGTTTGACAACAAGCTGAGAGTCACAGAAAGCAGCCACCTTAGTTGCTCCATAGAAGGAGGCCAACTCAATGCCAAATATGAGAGCCTCGTATTCGGCTTGGTTGTTAGAGGCAGGAAACTTGAAGCGGATGGCATCTTGTATAGTATACTCTCCTTAGGGCTTGCTAGTACAACTCCGGCTCCGCTTCTTTCCTTGGTAGCTGATCCGTCAGGTATACGGGATCCAACAGGTTGGATGGGAGTTCAATGGGAGAGTCTTTTTCCTCGGCGCGTTTTGCTTAGGGAGGTGGGGAGATGCTCACCCATAAAGGCAGTCTCGACCATGAAGTCAATCAAAGGCTGTGCTAAGAGGGTCTTCCTTGGTTGGTAGGTGATATCAAACTCCGTTAGAGCGATTGACCAATTAAGTAGACGTCCCGAGCCGTCCAACTTATGAAAGATTTTCTTCAATGGTTCGTTGGTGTAGACGGTGATAGGATGTGCAGAAAAATATGCACGTAGCTTCCTTGAGGCGATGACTAATGCGTATGCTATCTTCTCCACATTGAAATATCTGCTTTCTACATCGGACAGTGCCTTAGAGACATAGTAGACGGGCTTCTGAATTCCTTCATCCTTTCGAACTAAGGCACGGCTGCGACGGCATGATCGGTGGCGGCTAGGAAGACGTATAGCATCTCACCGGTAGTCGGATGCTAAGCAAGGGAGGGAACCCAAGTACTCCCTTCAACCGGGAGGAATGCTTCCGAGCATTCGGGAGTCCAGAGAAGCTCTTGGTACCCTTCAATACCTTGAAGAAAGGCGGTGACTTTTCGGCGGATTTGGCGATGAATCTTCCAAGGGCCGCAATTCTTCCATTAAGTCTTTGGACCTCCTTGATGGTGGTAGGTTCCTTCATGTCAACGAGCGCCTTGATTTTTAAGGGTTTGCTTCAATCCCCCTTTGGGAAACCATGAAGCCCGGGAATTTCCCTGCGGTAACTCCGAACACGCACTTGCTTGGATTCGGCTTCATGTTGTTTGCTCGGAGGTTGTGAATGGTCTCTTCTAGGTCGGGAACGTGGGTGCCTTCCTTGGTCTTTATGACCATGTCATCAATATAAGCCTCCATGTTTCTACCTATCGACTTGCAAAAACTTGATTTACCATCCGTTGGTAAGTGGCACCGGCATTCTTGAGCCCAAAAGGCATCATGATGTAGCGAAATTCCCCACGAGGTGTTTGAAAGGCGGTCTTCTCGATGTCCTCTTTCGCCATTTTTATCGATGATAGCACGAGTAGGCATCTAAAAGGCGAGAGTTTGGTGTCCGAGAAATGGAGTCAACCAACTTGTCGATTACGGGGAGAGGATAGCTGTCCTTGGGGCGAGCTTTGTTTAGATCGGTAAAGTCTATGCACATACGCCATTTCCCATTTTGCTTCTTCACCATAACGACATTAGCCAACCAAACGGGGTATTTGACTTCGCGAATTATTCCGGCGCCGAGTAATTTACGCACCTCTTCTTTTATAGCTTCCTCCTTGTCCCTTGCAAAATTTCTCCTTGTCTGCAGGAGATGGTCTTCGCTAAAGGATCAACTTCTAAGCGGTGGAGGGCTACTTCTTCATTGATCCCCCTCATGTCTTCGACTCTCCAAGCAAAGACGTCGAGACTGTTTTTCAAGAGGGATATGATTCTTTCTTTCTCTTCTGTGATAGCTGGCCTCCTAGCTTGATTTTTTGTTCGGGATAGTCGGGATTAATGACTACCTCTTCTAGCTCATCTACAGGCTTCATTTCTGGTCCGTCTCGAAATTCTAGGGATTCGATGATGATCTCTCGATTCTCCTCCCTTCATTGTCGTTTACATTGAGGCCTTCTTCCTCCATAAGTTTATCGATGTCACGGAAGATCGTTCTTCCCCGAGTCATGGTTGGCCCCCGAGTTCTGGTCATTGACGAGAATGGGGACTTCCTCGGAGATGGGTAGAACTATGCCTTGGTCATCCGCAGTTTCTAGGACCATAGGCTCTTCTTCCAGTGTGGGTAGAGTTACGCCTTGGTCATCCACAATTTCTAGGACCATAGGTTCCTCTTCCTCACTTTCCCATACTTCACGGATATAGTTCATCCTAGAGCTAGTTTCGATGGTCTTCTGTGATTTAGTGATCTTGATGTTCTCCTCGGGCGTATCTATCTCCACGCTTTTTGACTTTTTCCGGCTCTTGACAACATGTTCCAAGAAATCTTTGGGGGTTGCCCTCACGCATCCAATGCCAGCACGAGTGGGAAATTTAACTCGTTGGTGAGGAAGGGAGGCCACCATCCCAAGTTTGGCTTGACTTGGAATGCCTATAATCGCATGATAGTCACTAGTCAAGTCCATGACTATAAAAGTGACAGTAGCTTTGGCTCGGAAGGGATGATCGCCGACTTCGAGTTCTAGTTCTACGGTTCCCTTTGCTCCAACCTTATGGTTGGTGAATCCTTCAAGCCTTCCATGATATGGCTCTAGCGCAGTGTCTTTCAACCCCATTTGTTGGAAGGCTGAATAGTACAGGATGTCACGGGAGGCCCCCGTGTCAACAAGAAGTCTTTCGGATTCAACATTGTCAATTCGACCCTTGATGACCAATGGCTGCTCACGAGCTGCTCGACTTCCCGCCAACTCATTCGGAGAAAAACTAATGATTTCTTCCGCTTTATGGATCCAAGCAGGGACATGGTATACTTTGCTTAGCTCGTGGATCTGGTCCCTTAGCTTTACGGTGGAGGTCACCTCTTCACGGATCACATGTAGTTTAGCCCTAGGAGGCCTTCGATCTTCATCCTCACTCTTGGAGTCATCTTCACTCTCCTCTTGCTTCCGCTTTCGCTTGCCATCTTTCTTCATGACATAACGGTCTAACTTTCCCTCGTCAACCCATTGTTGGATTATCTTCTTAAGGGCCCAAAGAACCATCAGTGGTGTGCCCGTTGTCCTTGTGAAAATCACAGTATTTGCTCTTGTTGCGGGGATATTTTGGGTGATCAGTCAGCGGACGAGGTGGAGGAAGGTTTACTAGCTGCATGATTTCGGAGATGGGCTTTGTAAGAGGGGTGAACTCCAGCTTCTCAGTGCTTCTGGTTCTATTCTTTCCTTTGGAACCCTTGCCATTCCCGTTGTCATTCTGTCGTGGGTTAGTTGCTTCAGGTTCCGTCTTGTCAGCTCCCCTTTTCTTTGTCTTGTCTTCAGCCATGGAAATGGCATAAGCCACTTTGTACAATTCGGCCTTGGAACTAGGTTCCCCGGGCCGAGAGTTCATAAATGAGGGGCCGATTTTAACCCAGAGTTGAAGCAAACTATGACCTCCCTATCAGTGAGGCTTTCTTCAACTTGGTCTGCCATTTTTCGGAACCTATTGTAGTAGCTGAGGGTGGTCTCTCCCTTCCCTTGCTCAATGTTGGCCAAGTCGGTTAATCTCATCTTCCTCTTCCCAGCCGTGGCGAAATGATCTAAGAACATTCTCCTCATGCCCCTCCAGCAATCGATGCAACCTTTCTTGAGCTCACGGAACCAGGTTAAAGCTGTTCCGGAGAAGGTGCTCGCGAAAGCTTTGCAGAGCAAGTCATCAGCAGTGGTGAGGAGATTCATGGTTTGTTCGAAACTTTGCACATGGTCCTTGGCGTCAGTGGTTCCGTTGTATTTCTCAAAATTTGGGAGCTTGAGGTTAGGATGGGGAGGTGCAACAGTTATCCTCAAGGAAAACGGACGGGTGGCCCAATCGTAATCGTCGTCATTATATTTCTTTCCCCTCTCCATATCATCCAGCCTTTGCTTCAACAGCTCCCATTGCTTTGTTTCTATTTCCTTCTCACTGCTTGAGCGAGTGCTTCGTTGGGAGCTTCTGACTGACTTTTCTTTGGGGCGATCATTCACCCTACTATGCTCCTCTTCATGTCGGTGGCCATCACGTTTGGAGGGGGCCTTATCACGTCTTGGTTCCAGGTCTTGTGCGCCAAGTATCATCCTGTAGGGCTCTGGGGTCCTTGGCCTAGCAAATTCTCGATGCCGAGGACGAGGAGAGTCCGGTCGACGAGGACGATGAGAATCTGAACGACGAGGACGAGGAGAATCTGGTCGACGAGCTCGAGGAGACGCTTGGACGCCTAGGTGTCATGATGAGGCGAGCGGGGATAGGCGCCTATTCAAGCTGAGTCTTGTCCTTAGGTCCTTGGAGTTCACTTCCTCTTCCCTAGGAGTTATTTGGCTTCTCAGGTCGACCACAGGATCCTTATGCTTACTGGTATGCCGAGGACGAGGAGAATCCCTGGGAGCCGGCATTGGTAGTTCAGCAGTCTTTAGGGGAGGAGCACGATGCTCTCCCTGTTCCTTTCTCAAAGGTGGGCCCATTGATGGTACAATGAATGGAGCCATGGAATGATCTGGGTCCATTTGCAAAAGAGCAACTTGCGTTTCATACATCCTTTGCAAAGTCTCCATTTGTTTGTGTAACAAAGAGCGTCGGTCAACGGGTTGAGATCCTCCTGCTTGACCGGCGTCGGCATTATTTGTTTTCTTCCTTCCTGCTTGCTTCCCACGAGCACGAGTAGGACGAGGAAGGTCATTGCCTTCTCCCTCGGCATTTGCCTGACCCATGGAACGAAGAGTCATGGCAAGGGGAGGAATGGCATCAGTCTGAGGTAGAGGAGGAGGAGGAGGCAGTGGCTCCTCGGTTCCAGTGTTTCCCCCATTCACTTGGGTGGGATCCTCAGCTGTAACACTAGTGAATTGTCCGTCCATTATGACTCACAAACAGATTATTGAATGCAAAATTTTCCAAAAATCACAATTTCACCAGAACCGAATTTATGGCTAAAATTAGGGCAAATTTTAACCAAAAACAAAGAGCCAATTGTGATTTTTTCTAATGCAAAGAACTTAAGTCAAAATTGGGTCGGAATTTCAACGCCAAAAACGCCTTCAACGGAATCTGGGCAAATTAGAATTTGAACTTGATGATTCCGGCGATGTCACGAACAGCCTCAATGAACCCAAAATCCCGTTCACAGAAACAAAAAATTCCGGTAAAAAGATTGGCTTTTAGAGAGCGTTTTCCAGGCCAAACAATGGGTGTTTGAATCGATTTCCCGGCAATGGAACCAATTGATGATGCCAAAATCGTCAAAACAGCCCAAATCCAAGCGTTGAATGCTCCGGCGATTGCAAGGCCTGAAAATAAGAGAAAACACGTAAACTAAGCCGGGGCGGATCCGGCTAAAGGCCCTCCGGCGTGAGAGTAAGTTCACGGTTGATATTAGAGAAATCAAATTGACAGAGTTTCTCCAATGTAAAAAGTAACGTACCCAATAATGAGCCATGGGGCTTGTATTTATAGGAATGGATAGATAGAATCCATGTTGGAATGATCTTGTAAAGAGATAAAATATAATTCTAATAGAAGTATATCTGTTAAGGAATCATTGTTTGACTTGAATTGATGTTGATAAGTATAATCATGATTGGATCATGGCCGTATAATCCTTGTTGAATAAGGATTGTAGCGCTAGCTAACAGCCGAGGAAGGCAAATGATTTTCCTCGGCCTTTGGCAAATAGGCCGAGGAAAATGATTTTGCTTCCTCGTTATTTGGTAAATGGCCGACACGGAGATATGCCGGGGAGAATGATTTTCTTTCCTCGTCACTTGGATATATGCCGAGCAAATAACTTTTCTCTCCTCGGTAATTCCGACATGACGGCCCAAGAATGATGATATAAGGCCGAGATAAATGTTCCTCGGCATACGAGGAAGATCTTACTCGGCCCTAATACTTCATAATTAGACAATATCCACTGCCCAATATAACTGGGCCCAAGTTCGGGCAAGCCCATGTTCGTAGCTCGGTTTATACCGTTCATTAATCATTTATTTTTTTTGATGTATACATTTTCATATCTATATATAAAATCAACAAAATTTCTATAAATTTGTTTTTTTTTTTAACAAAAAACGTGGACAGAAATGTTATTTCGCATATTGATCATTTTCTGAAAATCTGCAATAATTACATCATTAGAAGTTAATATAAAAATTTCATTCTAAAGCCAACACGATAATTATATTTTGAAAAAAAGTAGAGATAGTTGTTTGGGGAGTATGGGCAAAAATTGTGGGGGAATAAAAAAAAAAGAACGTAAAGAGACTTTTTTAGCAAAGATATTGTTTCATTAAAAAAAAAAATGTTTTTAAAAATTGAATGTAACAGTACATGTGTGGGATAATTAAATTGAGCAATTTAACATAAAATTCATTAATTACGGTGTGAAGTTACTTTTACCATAATCAAGTTGTTTGTGGTTTCTTGATTAGTTAGATTATTAAGGAGGGATATGATTTCATTTACAGTTGTATATAAGGGATACAAGGGAAGAGAAATTACCATAAATTGAAAGGTTATAGGGCAATTTTTAAGAATTCCATCTTCAATGTTCAATTTTAAAAAAATCTAATTTATAAAAAAAATTAATTAGGTTGACAATCATTTTTAGTTTTTAACTAGAAAATTTATATCTTACCGTGCATCGCACGGGTAATACACTTGTATATATAATGGCTCAAGTGCATAGAGAACTTGAGCTCACTCATTTTCCCTCCAAAACTTGTATCTAAACAAAATAGAAACTAAATACATTTTCAAGCTTTCATTAAATAGCTTCATTGAATACCTTCATTTAATAAAGTACACTCATTAGTATGCATATTTATAACTAATTTTTAAGTTTAATAAAAAATAAACCAAATTAACACAAATTGAAAATAAAGCTTAAGTTCCGATCAATTTGTATTTACACCACATTTCATTGTTTATAATTTTATACCAAAGTAATTTTTTAAAATACTTTCTTTGAAATAGTTTTTTACCAGTGCGTTTAACGCACGGGTGTAACACTAGTTAATAATAATAATAAAATAATAATAATAATAATAATAATAATAATAATAATAATAATAATAATAATAATAATAATAATAATAATAATAATAATAATAATAATACAACTCACACACACTTCTTGAATTTTTTCTCAAATAATCCCGTTTTACTTTTTTATTTACCAAAATGACTTACTGTTCAAACTATTGCCCGGAATGTCCTCTTTTTTGAAACTCGCTACACCGTGTAGCGAGTTTGACTAGGGTTGGTCAAAACTCGCTACACCGTGTAGCGAGTTTAGGGTAATTAATTTAGGCCGTTGGGAAATTAATTACGGCATTTAATTAAACTAAACTCGCTACACGGTGTAGCGAGTTTTGACCAGATTTAAGTCAAACTCGCTACACCGTGTAGCGAGTTTAATATATTCCAAATCCCTGCATAACCCTCTCCGTCCGTCCCAACAAAACATACCATTCTCTTTCTTTCTCGGTCCAGTTCTCCATTTTCTTTCTTTCTTTCTTTCTTTCTTTCTTTCTTAGTCCATCTTTCATCTATCTCTCTCAAAATGGATCCATCAAAACCCCGCTGGTATCTTGGACGAAAACCTCTTCCAGGACATCCCGGTCAAACCTCCAATCGTCTATCTAATCTCTCTCAAATTGAACGAGAGTTTCAATCTCCACCGTCTCCACCGCCTCAAATCGAACGAGAGAGAGAATCTCCACCGCGTCATATCATACCTGGTCCCGTTGGTGAAGCACAGGCCGCCATGCGTCGGCATCGCACCGGAAAAGCTCATGTCTCTCAGGGACCCCGCTCGGTCGACCCCGAGGCCATACGTAAAAAACTTGAAGAGCCGGTGGAAGATGATGATTTTCAGGGCAAAGCTTGACTTTCTGCGATGGACTATCTCACTGCAGAGGGTACTTATTATCCCTTGAGAATGATCAAGGAGAATTGCCAAAAATATGAGAGGGTAGAACAGGTATATTATTTTATTTTAATTATAGTTAAGGTTGAAATTTATAAATAATTGATCATTATATTTTTTTGTTCTATTAGGTTGTTGTGGTTGTGAAGGAGTTTACTCGAAGTGATCATGGCTCTGTGCATTTGGTTTTGAAGGATCCTACGATACCATTGATGCTTACATTCTTGATAAAGTGATGAGAGATAGTGAGGGCGGAAGTCACATAGGTGTTGGTCTTTGTTCTTATCTTGACTAAGGTATGAAATATTTTCCTTAACATTACACTCCCTAAGATTATATTCCTTAACATTTTGTTTTAAATGTTTTATTTTGTTGATCTATTAGGCCGTTGTTTGGGCCCCCTCGCTCATCAAAAATACTTAACATTGTTACTTCCAATGTTTTTAAAGTGTTTCCCAAGAACTGTTAATTTCTGTTATTGGACATGTAACTTGACAATATTTATTTTTTGTGATTTTATGTAAGATTTCCTATGTGGCCGGGATGTGGCCACTAACTTGACAATATTTATTTTTTGTGATTTTATGTAGATTTCCTATGTGGCGGGATGTGGCCACTAACTCAAAAAATATTTATTTTTGTGATTTTATGTAAGATTTCCTATGTGGCGGGATGTGGCCACTAACTTGAAAATATTTATTTTTTGTGATTTTATGTAAGATTTCCTATGTGGCGGGATGTGGCCACTAACTTGACAATATTTATTTTTTGTGATTTTATGTAGATTTCCTATGTGGTAGGGATGTGGCCACTAACTCGAAAAATATTTATTTTTTGTAATTTTATGTAAGATTTCCTATGTTATCATTTTTTTTAAAATATGAAAAATAAATATTTATAAAAAAAAATTGAGCCACATGTCATTATTTTTAACACATGTAATTTTTTTTTTGTTAGTACGAAGCTATTTTGAGCAACAATTTGAAGCTGATTTAATTGTCGAAATTAAAATTTAAAAGTTGTTATTGTTACACCATTATATGTACTTCAAGTAACAATTTTTAGATATTCATTATGATATCTAAATTAACCTATAATTGTTGCTCAAAATAGCTTCGCGAACGAAATTTATTTTTTGATGTTACTACGAAGCTATTTTGAGCAAAAATTTGAAGCTGATTTAATTGTCCAAATTAAAATTTAAAAGTTGTTATTGTTACAACATTATATGTACTTCAAGTAACAATTTTTAGATATTCGTTATGATACATAAATTAACCTATATTTATTGTTCAAAATGCCTTCGCGAATGAAAAAACAAAAAGAAGTAACAAATTTTGAAATTTTGAAACGAATCTTGGGGGACAATCTCTGGCTTTAACTCGCTACACGGTGTAGCGAGTTTCAATAAAGCTGAAATCGCTACACGGTGTAGCGAGTTTAATTCAGCTTTATTGAAACTCGCTACACGGTGTAGCGAGTTTAAGTAAAACAAAACCCTTTACAGCAACAAAGTAGCAGTTTTCAACACCCGTGAAGTTAAATTTTCAATGAATTCACGTGGTTCTGAGAGAATCTCACAGCTTTCTCTTTTTCTCTCAGCTCAGCTTTGTTTCTTCTCCTACCTTTCTCTCTTTCTCTCAATCAACTCTCTCAATCACCATTTTCTAAATCCCCTTAATTCAAAATAAAACTTCTTCACGTTATTTTATTTCATCAGAATTGTTAAAGATCAACAAGAATCAAGGTAAATTAACATCATCTTAATTATTATTTTGACTTGTGTTTAGATATAAAATTTAATGATTTAACTATGTTTTATTATATTGTAGATATAATAAATGTAAGAGTTTTGTTATGTACGTTTTAACACTTTGATTTCGTAATGTAGGGTTAAATATGAACGGGGGTCCAATCATTTTTATGTGTTATTGGGGAGGTGATGATGAACAACCGTTTGATGGTCCTCATTTCAAAAAGGGGCCAAAATGTGCAATAAGAGATAATTGCCAATGGAAATACAATGAGTTGATTGATGAGTTATATAAAAAGGCGAACTTAGATCGGTCTCAATTTGATTTGAAAGTCATTTATAGATGCCCTCATTCTTTTGATAGCGGGATTGGTGAGTACTTTCCTTTCCGTATTGAAGATGATGCGTGTATGGATGTAATGTTCGATCAGTTTGCTAAATTTGGGGGGATTGGAAATTTGCGGTTTGTATGTTGTTGTAAAATTAATTGAAAATCGATCCAATCGAGTTTGAAACACGACACACAGAGATTACTTTCAGGTTTTCTCCAACTGGTAACCGTGATGATGGGGTTGGTCCAAGTTCCCAAACTCTTGTATCATCTCAAACACCAAATTATGATGATGGGGCATTTGGCCATAATTATCATGTTCATGATGATGATCGGGCATTTGGGCATAATGATCACGTTAATGATGATTATGATGTTGACTATGAAGAAGAGGAAGTGCACAACGATGTAGATGCAATGCTAGAGGATGATGATGATGAATATGAGGAGGGTAGTAGTGATTCGATGTTGATTTGGGAGCCGGTGATGATGGGCGATTGATGATGATGTGGAAGCACCTCTTGTTCACTATGAAGTGCCGCAAAATCGAAGATATGAGAGAGCGAGTTATCCCTTTTACAGTGATATTGGTACATCTGCTCGACAAGAACAAGGCTTGATTGATTACGATCATGCACATAGTTTTCTTGTTTGGGATCCGGAACAACAGCCGATTGCTAAAGGGATACGCTTTCCTGGCAAGAACGAGGCACAATTTGATATAAAAAGGTTCCATATTAAAAACAATCGCGAGGTTCGGGGTAAGAAAGAGCACACCGAACACATGGGTAATTGAGTGTACGTTGAAAAATTATCCATGTCATTTTTATGTTCGTGTGAGTAGGAAGAAGTTTGGCTATTGGGAAGTGACCAAGTATAAGGCTCCTCATTCTTTGCTTATATTCTGGAGCAAGTCAAGATCACCCCAATCTAGATGCCAAGTTTATCGGTCGGGAAGTCGTTGGTGTTATTAAGGCCGATTCGGATGTCAAGGTTGGAGTCATTATTGCACACATCTCTAGTAGGTTCGACAAGGTAATTACTTACAAGAAGGCATGGTGTGGAAAGCGAAGGGCATTGCGAGAGGTTTTTGGAGATTGGGAGGAATCTTATAAGAGGTTATCCGCGTCCTAGCGACCATTCAAAAATACAATCCGAGGACAATTGTTGAGTACTCTACACCTCCTCCTCCTGTCGGTGAGGCCTCCATGTTTCGGCAGGTATTACGGGCATTTGGGCCTTGCATTGAAGCTTTCTCTCATCGTCGGCCGGTCATTTACGTGGATGGAACATTTATGCATGGTAGATATAAAGGGGTAATGCGGATTGCCGTAGGTGTTGGCCTTGAGACGGCATACTTCCGCTTGCCTTTGCCGTTGTTGAAAAGGAGGGCTGGCCGGGCGGCGTTGGTTCTTATACCTGGTTTGCAAGCATATTATCAAGAGTCGTGAAGTATGCTTGATATCGGCCGTCGTTGGGGCATTACGAAGGCATGGCGAAGATACGTGGTGGCCAAACGTGCATCATCGATATTGCTTGAGACATATGCGAGCAAATTTCTTGGAAAAGTATAGAGGGGAAGGGTTGAAGTATACGTTGCGGAGAGCGGGTAGAGCAACTCAAGATAGAAAATTGAAATCTATCTTAGAGAGTATCCGTGGAATTAAGCAGAGGCAATTGCATGGTTTCGACATTTGGATGCTAGAAAATGGACATTGGCACACGATGGTGGTTACGAGGTATGGCATCATGACTACAGACATATCGAGGTTTTCAATAGTGTGATGAAGGGAGCTCGTGGGATGCGAATCACGGCAATTGTTGAAAGCGCCTTCTATCGTTGTGTGGAGTACTTTCAAGTAAGGCATGGATTTTCAATCAATGCCTTAGGAGGTAATCACGATAACCCTAACATCAATCCCGACACCAATTCGGCCCGAAAGTCGGTTATCACTACTTGAAGAACACCGGAAAAGCGGCGACACATCACGTCGGGAGGTTCAACAATCACGAAATGGGGGTGTATCAAGTGACAACCGCACGTCGGGGTGATCACGGAGGAAATATACGGGTGTCCGACTTAATGAGCGCACTGCACATGTGGTAAATGGGTTGCCTATCGCATGCCTTGTTCCCGTCTCCTTGCTTGTTGTTACGCACAAAATATTGATGGTCGAGATTTCGTTCTGAATATTACACCGTTGGGGAATACTACAAGACATGGAAGGGGACATTCGAACCAATCGAGCATGAGGACTATTGGGGCGTGGATGGTTTGGTGCCTAGTTTCTTCCTAATCCCCTACTTCGACGTTACTGCGAAGTCAGGACGACCTAGATCAAGACAGCTTTCGTAATTCTATGGACTTTCAAGCAGATAAACGGAAGAGTATGTGTTCATCATGCCATCAGGAAGGGCACAATCGTCGTAGATGCCCGAACCTTAGGGAGTAGCAGAATGTTTTTCATGTAATTTATGTTTGGCTTGAATTGGATTCAGTTTCAGTTGCAGTTTTATTTTATGTCGTTTTCATTAAACTTGAAAAGTCCAATGTAATTTATATTTGAGTTGAATGTAATTTTTCAATTTCTAAAAATGACTTTAGTTATTTTAATGAATATTTAAAAATTATAATTGATGAAATTTATTAGATTAGGAAGTAATAAAAAAAAAGTTCATTTTTTAATTAAGTTTTAAGTTTCAATTTATGTTTGGCATAATTCCAAAAAAAAGGTACATATTACATTACAGGCAGCTTGGGAGCGGACGCTCCCCCACATTGGGAGCGGACGCTCCCTTTTACAAAAACTAACGCTGGAATATAAAGAAGAATTGGAAATGCTCATTTAAAATCGCTACACCGTGAAGCGATTTTCACTAAACTCGCTACACCGTGTAGCGAGTTTAGTGAAAATAAACTCACGGTCAGCATTTTTAAATAAACTTGGGCGCCCACCCAAGCTGCCTTGCCTTGGCCGAAGAACAAGGGCGGCCACTCCAATTTTGGGCCCAATGAATACAATTTTTTGATTCGTCCCGCAATAATTACACAGTAGCACATTTGAACATTTTTTTTTGGAATTATGCTAAACATAAATTGAACCTTAAAACTTAAATGGAAAATAAACTTTTATTTTATTACTCCCTAATCTAATAAATATCATCAATTATAATTTTTAAATATTCATTAAAATAACTATCATCAATTATAATTTTCAAATATTCATTAAAATAACTAAAATCATTTTTAGAAATTGGAAAATTACATTCAAATCAAATATAAAGCTAAACTAATAGTACAAAGTTACAAAGTTTCAATACAAATAAAAAACATTCAAATAAAAAGTAAACTAATAGTACAAAGTTTCAATACAAATAAAAAACATTCAAATAAAAACTAAACCAATACAACAAAGTTTCATTACGTAATAATAAAAAAACAAAAGTGAACTCTCTACCTATTATCATAGTAAGACGGGGTGTAGGGATCAGGCGGATTCCGGAGCTGAGATCCTCTTCTAAGCATTTGTTCCTGCGATTCTTTGTTGTTCGAGGGTCATACGAGCCGGATCGACGAAACCATGGAACCTGCATGTGATAAAGGAGTCCTCGACCCACTTCCGCTCGTATAAGCGCCCGAAGCCCGTAGTGGATGGTCCGGGGAAGGGTATGCCTGGGCACTCCCACTGCCACCCCTCCAGCCACCCCAGTGCTACCCCCGGCCGCCCCCACCCACTCCGCTCCACTCCCTCCGGCGCCCCAGTCCCACCCCCCGCCCCATTCCCTCGGCACCCCAGTCCAGTCCCCGAAACCCCGCTCGATGCTCAAAATCATCTGTGTGGGTGTGTTTGTGGCTTGACCATTCATAAGATGTATCGGTGCAGTGCACTTGAGGCTCGGGCTCGGGCTCGGGCTCATCGTGCAAATCCATTTGGGGTGGTGGTTCTGCCTGTCCACGACGTCGCCGACGTTGTCGAGGTTGTCCCTGTACGCGATCTACTGGTGGGGGAGGTTGTAAGTACCCCAATCTGGATCACACCCTTTCAAACACACGGGAAACACCGCAGACTCATCAACACAGTCTCGACGACCCCTCTCACTCAAAACCCTCTCTAAACCCCAACCAAACCAAGGGAGGAGCCTTTGCAGGATAAAGGGACAAAAGGACCTTTCGGGAATTTTCGGGAAATTGGGAAAGCAATATTGGTCCGTACGGACCTCTTTGTTGTCATAATTCTTGAATCTCCTTAAAGTCCACAATATTCCCTCAAATCCAGGGAAAATGATTACTCCCTGCGAGTTGGTCGTACGGACCTCTTTGCATGCAAGATGGTCCGTACGGACCTTATTGCTCGAGGGACACCATAATTGCAAATATTCCTCCATCATCGCGAGATTCCCTCAAATCGAGGAAAACCAAAATCTTGGATTACCGGGGAGGTCCGTACGGACCTCTTTGCACCTAATCTGGCACTATAAATAGAGGGCTCCCCCTCCTCATTTTCACACTCCTCCCACTTCTCTCTTCCTCCACTAGGCCTTCGGCTTCCCCTCTAAGTCCTTTCGAGGCATTCCGGCCCCTTTCGGATCCTTAGAGGCCTTAGAGCCCTCGTGGTGCTCAGAAGCCTCCCAGCGCTCGAGACGCTCCGCGGCTGCCAGGCACTCTCGAGGTACTACGAGGCCCCTCGTGGTACTCAGAGGCCTTGCACAGTCTTTCCGCGGTGTCCGGCTCTTTCAGGAGTCAAGCCAACGATCCCAGGCCACGCGAAACTACGCGAGTGACTCTGCCACCACAACGCACGCCAGAACCTGCGCAGAGTGATCCAGACGATCCCGCGCACGCAGAACCTGCGCCGACGCAGCTTACAACCTCGACTCACGCCGAAACTGCGTCATGAGACAACCGGTCCCTCCCAGAAGCAATCCGATCCATGCGGAGCGCTACTCAGACCTCAAACACTATTCCCAGGCGGAAGACAGAGACACGAACCAACATTGGTAAGGCTTCCTTCCTACACTATTTCAATACATTTCCATACATAGCATACAATGTAGACATCCGATCTGACATGCATTTTTAAAAGCACACACACACACCTGACATTTAAAGGATATTAGGGGTATCAGAAAGACTCGTTTACGAGGCTACTCGGGTGAGCTCTAATATTCTAATATTCTCTTCTAGGGAGTCATCGACCTCAGAACTCAAAATCTCATCACACAAAAACAGTTTAAAATTATCTTTAAGCGATGCCCTTTTCAATGTTTTGGGCTTAATAAAAACGGCGTGGCGACTCTACAAAGCAAAACACGGCGAGACACCTCCAACACGCAACGCTAAAACGGAATAAGCCGGATCTTGGGGCGCGATTGCGCTGCCTCTCGGATCGGGCGACATTCCGGGCGACGAATGCGAGATGCGGGGGCTCACGCGCGGCCGGATCCGGGTAATTTCGGTTGGCGACTCATTGGGGAATTTTGTTTTAAAAACTTTTAAACAAAACAAAAGATTTTAAAACGATGATGAGGGTCAAACTTTCATTTTACCCCTTCCTTTAAGCATTGTGTGTGTGTGCACGTGCTTCGTTTTTATTTTACAAAAAAAATAAAAATACAAAAAAAATGCATCAATATACATCTGTGCATACATTTAAAATTCTTCAAAAACTTGTTTTACTCGGAAAAAGAATTTTAGAGACCGCACGCTACGCGCCTTCTTTGCCTCGGTTACACCGCGCTCTACTGCTGGCTCTTGCCTCGGTTACACCGCACGCTACGCGCTGCTTTGCCTCGGATACTGGCTGCCTCTGACCCTCGGCCGGAGTGGTCTCGGTTGCGGTCAGTTAGGTCTTCCTAGGCCTCTTGGACGCGCGCGGGATCATTCAAACATCCCGTCCTAGCGGCGTCAACCACACGTTTGAGTCTTGAGTCACACTCTGTCCGGACTCGGTTGGTTTTACCCGGTCAGGTGTCATACGGCACTGGATACATATACCATGCGGCCATTTTCGAGTCGAGGCTCGGAACTCGAGATCCCTTGCGCAAGCAAGCGATGAAAGGTCATGCTAAAATCTTGACACGATCTTGATTTCGAAGCTACGCGAACGATGTTAGTCCGGATATACATCCATGCTCGCATGACACCATGTCATCACGCCTTTGATACGTCGGCCATGACGATATGACCCGGCCAACGCCTAACGTCACGAGATCCCTTGCGCAAGCAAGTAAAGAGAAGGTCATGCCGAACTCTTGACTGATCTTGACTCGGTGGCGGCTCGGTTCACTATTCACATGGCTAACGCATCAAAACGAACATGACGAGGCTCGGTCCTTAGGTTCGATTTTTCTTTTAGGCCGGTGGAAACCGCTTGCGCTATAGGACCCTCGCACAGGCTGTCCACCTGGGATGTCGAAATACGGGTGCAAAACGAGGGGCTTATAGCGCACGAGATGGTCTCCGGTGACCCGGGATCTAGCATAGTTGCGAAAAAGAAGAGCAATCTTTTCCAACCTACCTAGGATTACGAGAAAACATGTTTTAAGTAAATTAAAACAACAAAAAAAAATCAACAAAAATAAAAGAAACGGAAACCGCATGCCACGTGAGCTTTCCCCCTTTTATCCGTTAGGCCATTCTGTGTCTAAACCTTGCCCGTCGCCCCCTCCGGCGTGAGCGAGAGTGGTTGAGAATACTGGAAGCCGCCTTTTCGATATCGAGGTCGCGAGGTCAGATAGCCCTTCCGGTTCAGCGGTCGCGCGTCCAGATACTCCCCGTGACGGGATCGACGGATAACGGTGAGGGAAACGGAACCCGCCACTAAGGAATCTCCAGGACAATGGAGGAGGTCTTTGCGAGCCTTCGAAACCATCAAGAAGCGCCAAGAGGAACGGCAAGCTGGATCGTCGACACCTTGCGTCTTCGAGCAGTTGCGGTTCCCAGACAGACGGAACCTTTGTTCTCATAGAGGACGAAGATATCTCGGCTCCCAGGTTTCTCAAAGCTATCGGCGGAGTCCCGCCTCCGCCAAGCTACGAGATCCCAGCAACGCAAGCGGCTCTCGCTCAGCTCCCCTCGGGCGTCGGTCAGCGGCTCAGGCATGCCCGCCTCGGCACGGTCGGTTTCCGGCTCTGCACGTCAAGCTCGGTACAGCAGCATACGTGCTGCTCGCTTGAGATCCCAATGCATCTCGGTATCCCCCGGGGATTCAATCCTTTGCCTCTATACGAGCCTCGCAACCACAATCAAAAGTCCCCATTCTTACCGGGGACGGGCATCGGCGGATATCCAGGCATCTCAAGTTTGCCACTGTGAGTACGCGATTGGGGCTAACGAATCGTTTCCCAGGTTCCCGAACCTGACCCTTAGCGGACTGGCAATCACGCCCTCGGCTTGACACCCCGGGGTATGGGTTGGTATACGCTCGACTACCTCCCAAGACTCCCGAATGGCGATCCCGTGACCCGATCCACCTCCGTCTTCGGTTTAGTCCTGAAACGGTAACCCGCCTCGACGGTGATCCTCGCGTGGCTTGGGCGATCGAACAAATGAAAGACATGCGGCAAGCTAGCTAGTTCTCGGAAGGACTCCCTCACCTGCTTGATCCGAACAAAGTGGTCCCTCTCCCTCAAAGTTCGGGATGCGGAAATGGAAAAGTTTGACGGGACAGAATGCCCAAAAACCCACATCGACACCTACGTCACGGGTATGAGAGCGAAAGGGGCCCCTCAGCGGATGGCGAGATCATTTTCGGCATTCCCTCAAATCCACGGCACTAAGGTGGTTCCTCGATGTGAAGGCGAAAACCGCTCCACGTGGGATCGAGATCGGTGAAATCTTCTGGAGAAGTGCCGCGCCAACCTTGAATGGGAAACAAGCCGCCGTGACACAAGCCACGAGAACAAAGGATGACGAACCGGTGGGCGAGTTCTACAAAAGATGGGCTGGAAGCTAAGCGAGATAATGGATCCACTTTCCAAGAAGAAGCGAGATGGACATCTTCCATTCTGCCTCGAAGCCATCTTTGAGAACCTTGATCGGCCACCATTTCTACCCAGGATCTCAGTGCCGTAGTCGGCAGGGACAAAGTTTGAAAAGACTACGAGTCTTGAGCAACGGCAACCCACTGCCTCATCTTACAGCTATCGAACAAACCTGGCAACTTCAACTCTGCTCAGGCCCGAAAGGAAAGGAAGCGGCGAACGATGCACTACATTCGGAACGGGCTCGAGTAAACCGCGATCAAGCGGCCCCGAAGAATAACAACCCCCTCGCTTCCCCGGTTCCGGCATTTAGATAACTGGAAATGCCCTTGGGTCAAGTATTTGAGGCTTTGGTGAAGCGAAATCTTCTCGAAACCACTCGAGAATTTCCAGCAGAAGACTCTCGAAGCCCAGCGTGGATATGAGCAAACCTTTGCGCCTTCCTGACTACCCGGCCGCGCCAGGCAAATTGCTTCGTGCTCAGCGGGTGGTCCGGGGGCTCATTGAGGAGGGAAAATTGGAACGCCCTCGTGGTCCCGATACCATCGGAAATCCATTCCCCGGAACGACGGGGTAAACTTCGATAGCCTTTGACGAAACTCAGCGAGAGCGGACCCCTGCAATTTCGAAGCCGTCGGCATCTTTGTCCGCTACGGCCCAGGAGCGTGAAACCGAGTCGAGATCTCGTGGCCAAGGGAATTCCGACAAGAACGCCCGAGGCAAGCTGTCTCCCTACGATCTTTGCCCCGGCCAGAGGCATACGAATGGATGGATCGAACGTTCCCCGAAGAGGCGAGTCAGCGGTAGCACGGGAAGCGGTTTAGCCTTCGCGAGACGATGACTTGCCAATATGTGAGAATCGGCACAACGAAGCCCTCCTCATCCTCATAAAAATAGAGATGTTCTTCCTCGAACGTCTTGATTGATAACGGCTCCGCGATCGACATCATCGCTTTAAGCACCTTTGAAGCGACTCCGCGTCGGCCGTTCTACGATAAGGCCTTCACCTCGGGTGTCAGAGCCTACGATTCTTGCACGACCAATCGTAGGAGTCATCAATTTGAGGATCCAATTCGACGTACAAGCTGGAGTCGGTAGAGTTCCAAGTCGTGGAAATCAAACCAACCTTCTCTGCTTTGTTGGGACGACCTTGGATACATCGGATGAAACGGTATCATCTACTCTTCACCAATGCGTGAAATTCATCAATGCTAATGGAGCGATCGAAGTGATCCGCGGAAGCGGTCTGATGGCAAGTGCTTGGCCGGCAAGCTATGACCCGGAAGAAGGTCGACATGACCAGAATACTCTTCTCCAGGATGATTCTCCTACCTGTCCCGCTACGAAGTGGATCCTTACATCCAGCGCTCTAAGCGCATGACAGTGGAAATCGAAGAACTTCGTGGGTCGGGATGACAACTACGACATATGCGGCGTGAAGAATGCTTGAGAGAGGATCGAGATGGATGCCACTAATGGAGATTGATCGAGGAGTAGACCACTTACTTCGCGAAAACCCTCTTGCAAAGCGGCTCATCACCGATCCCCGTGCAAGACAACCCTCTGGCCAGGCACTCTCGGATCTTACGGGGACGGCCATCACGGCTTAGTTCAATTGACATTAGGTGTCAGGCACGGACGAACAGTGGCGCAACCTCCTCGAGGCTTAATCGGGGAAGGAGATATAGCATGCCGCTCGAATCGAGACATTGTAAATGTCGTCCAAGCAAAGATCCCGAGATAAAGGCGAGATTCTATGAAAGTGATCAACATCGGCAAGAATCAACTCAGAATCGGCGAATGCTTCGCCCTCCTGAAGTAGCCCTCGGCGACTTCTATCATCAAAAACCCCAGGGTGGTGGCAACACTAATGGAGGGACATCATCGGGAGCGGCCAAAAACCTCCGCGATACGGTTTGAAATCGAACCGCATGCAAGCTACTTTCGGGACTCGTACGAGGAAGATTGGCCACTGAACCGGCACCGCTCCTGCAGAGCTACGGCCGTCAGGAAGTAATGAAGCTGGTCCAATCCTCGTCGCCTATAGTCTAGCTTCGAGTCTTGTTGTCTGTCTATTCACATCTTTTGAGTCTTTTGACGGCTTTACGCCGACGATTGTGAATCTTTGATCAACAATGTACGGTCTTCACGCTTTCAATAAAGGTCAGGCCTTCCTAAAAAATCATTTCATTGCATCTTTAACAAATGATGATATTAACTAATCAAAACAAGTTAATAACAATTCATCTATACAAAGGCAAACACATTAATTAAATAAATGCATCAAGCAAACATTTAAGCATGTTGTCAAACGAGAGAAAAAGCAGGGCCCAGCTGAGAAGGTTTTAATCACGACGATTTGCAAGATTCTTGAAGAGCGAAGAGACGCAAGTCAGACGCCATTTCCGGCACAAACGGATCTTCCAATACCTCGAACGGAAACCACCTTCATGAACAAGGAAGACCCACACGCGGGAAGGGGTCGAAACCAAGAGCATCGTGGCCACTAAAACGCCTCGCCTCTCACTTCGTCATCCTCGGGGACATGCTATACAAGAAACGCTACCGTGGGCCGCTCCTGTTGCATCGGCCAAGAAGAAGCAAACAAGTTCATGAGCAGAAGTCCTGATAGGGCTTGCGGTCCCAGCATGAACGCGAGCCACGATGCAAATCATTCTCGGGATGGGCTACTCTTGGATCTCCGTGGAGCGGATTGCATCCACTTTGTCAGAAAAGGCTGCGACAAGTGCAGCGGTTCTCGACCTCGATCATCTGCCGCCCCACGATCTCTCTTGCATGACTACACCTTGGCCCTTTGCCACTTGGGAATTGACGTCATCGGGAAAATCGCTCGCCCGGCGACGACGGTCGCGAGTTCATCTTAGTAGCCATCGACTACTTCACCAAATGGGTCGAAGCCAAGTCCTACAAGGTACTCACCTCCAAGAAGGTCGCGCATTTCCTCGAGGAAAACATCATCTGCCGATACGGCATCCCAAATGAGGTCATATCGAGACAATGGTTCACACTTCGAAGGGAATTCGACGGGCTAGCTGGCTGAATTCAAGATCACACGCCACAAATCTTCTCCCTAGGCCACAAAACAAACGGCGCCGAGTGGAAGCGGCAAACAAAACCCTCGAACGGATCATCAGAAAAATGACCACCAGGACGAGATTGGCAGAAAGCTGCACCTTGCACTTTGGGGCTACCGCACATCGGTCGAGCGACCACGGGAGAAACCCCATTTGCCACGACATACGGGATGGAAGCAGTCCTTCCCGTCGAGCTAGAAATTCCCTCGCTCCAGAGTCTTCTTTGGAAAATGACATCAACGAAGTCGAATGGCTCAGGCCGACATGACGAATTGGCTCACGCTAGACGAGCGACGACTAAAGGCCATGGAACACGTCAGGAGCCTATCAGCGGGATGGCTAGAGCTTTCGACAAGAAAGTCAAATCCAGAGACATCGGGGAAGGTGACCTTGTACTCGAAGAAAAGCCTCCCGCTCGAACGACCAGCTGGGAAAATGGGAACCCGCGTGGATCGGCCCTTTCGTGGTTGAAAGATCTTCTCGGAGCGCCATGAAGGCGACGGACCTAGGCGGCAATCCCTTCATGAATCCGGTCAGCGGAAGCAAACTTCGCGAGATACTTCGCCTAAAGAAGAACAAGCTGTGCATCTCTTGGCACTCCATGTAGTGTCGAACTACGCGGACTGAGCCCTCTAGTCAGGAGACGTAGGCAACCTTAATTGGTCAGGTCTAAAAATACACAAAAAAGTCAAAAGTTTGAATGTCAATCAAGACCTCCATCAAGCTACGCACTTTTCAAGAACACGCCCAGCGGTCACCTTGACCAAGTCAAACGACGGCGGCAACATCAAAAGGACATCAGGGTCGCTC
Organism: Adenophora triphylla var. japonica; assembly: GCA_022495995.1. Classification (NCBI taxonomy): domain Eukaryota; kingdom Viridiplantae; phylum Streptophyta; class Magnoliopsida; order Asterales; family Campanulaceae; genus Adenophora; species Adenophora triphylla. The sequence goes on along the minus strand of JAFEMH010004552.1, from coordinate 42,968 downwards.
GGCATCAACGGCGGCTCGTATGCGCTTCCCGAAGCCGGGGGCTTGTCTTCGCCCTCACGCGCTTCAAAAAAAAAAAAAAAAAAGAGCTCGAGCGAGGGCTCACAAAAAAAAAAAAAAAAAAAAAAAAAAAAAAGAGAGCTCGACGAGGGCTCACAAAAAAAAAAAATAAAGAAGCTCAAGCGAAGGCTGCAAAAGAGGTCGAGAGCCAGACGCTGACAAGAGGCAAGGAAGCTACGAAAAAGACCGTCAAAACGACTTGTCGAGGAGCATTCAACCTCTCGGCCAAGCCTGAAAGCCTAAGCAAAAGGGATTGCCGTCATGGCCCAGGCCCTTCGGTCCGCAAATGCAACGAGAAAAGTCCAAAGATGGATGCCGACAAAGTGCACAAAAGAAAGCAAAGGCAAACAAGAGATCTTGCGTCTCGACAAAGCTTTAAAAGTAAATCACAAATCACTAACGGTTACAACATTTCTTGATGAGTTCAAGCACGGTCTACTCTCGAGTTCACAACATGCTAAAAAACTGACTTAATACATTTAACTAATAATGTGTTTGCAATGCAATGAATGGATACCTAGGAGGTCATTCCGCGCCATCTGCGCTTGTCCCCTCGCCATTCTTTCCTTTCTTCCCTCGTCCCCGGCGAGTCCTCTTTCGCTCACGTGAACCAACTCTGCGTCTCTCGGTCAGAGATCGGGGTCCTCCCAGTAGAGTCAAACAATCCGGTAGCTCTCGGGGCTTCATTCGCCGTGCTTCGGCTCGGATCTCCTCCTGCGAGTGCGCAAAGAGGACCTCTCCTGTCGGTCGGTCAACTCTAGTCTCGTAGTCAAACAAAGTGTCTCCGTCACATCGAAGGGTCGGACCGGGCTTCGGCACTCCTAAGGCAATAGCTACTACGGCAGCGGGTCCCAGAATCGCTACACGCACGCTCTCCCAGACCACTTGGGGCCCTTGACACGGCTTTGCTCATGCCGGGCCGAGTGCGAGTCGTCGATACGACGCTCCCCAGACGTCTAAGGAGTACCGCGGGAGGGAAAGCGGAATGCTTCCATACCCTCGGAAAATACAAGAAGGCACTGAAGGCGCCATACAAAGAGGAACTACCTCCGCGGTAGCAAGGTCATCCCGGCCAGCAAGGCTCTGCTTCATCCCAAGCTGCTTAGGAAACAAGCGACGGAATATAGAAGGAGGACCAAGACAAACTGGAACTCGACAACGTAGGACCCTTCTGCGAGATCCTCACAGTCTCGATCCTCCGGTGCGGAACCCACCGGCGGATCGATGCGTACCAAGGCTGTGCCATCCATCTCTCCCAGGCGGGTGATCCATATCCCGGCCTGAGGTCGGCGAGCAAATGACCACGGGCTAAACGACGTCGGAGCCTCGGGCGTGGCACGAAGTCTCTCTCGCGGCCACAAGGTGAGCAAGCGGGGCTTCCCCCTCTCATGAACCGATCCCCGGTCGCCGGACGGTCGATACCATGAAGAGTCTCCCCGGCACCAACGGGACAATATCCTCTCCGGCTCTGCGGTGCCTACCACATCTAGCCAGCGCCATCCACAAATGCGAGGAGGCGACCATGAAAAGCGTCGCCGTCACGCGCGAGGCGAAGGCATCCCAAGAGACGTCACTCTCATCATCGACCATGAACCGCTCAGGCGGCTCGGAAATGTCGATATGACCCGAATCGAGGATCATGCCTGCACTTCTTCCAACGAAGTACGAAGAAAGCACAAGCTTCACGCTCGCGGCGCCGCCAATCGAAAGGAAGCGAGATGGCCTCCGCCTCAGGTCCTCCAATCAGCTTGAAAATCCTCAAAAGTGGGCACCATTTCATTGTAGGAGAAACAGTACACGTGCCTCCTAACATCCCGAACCGCGGCGGCCGCAGCAAATCCCAATCGGGAACCCGACTCCTTAAAAGACCAAATCGAGCAAAGACGAAACCTTACCTCGAAAGCCGTCTACGATGCCTCATACGGCGCCGCATCCACGTTTTCAGCTGCTCGAGGAAGTGTGCTTGCCTCTCTGCGAAAGCCTCGGCAAAATTCTAGGGACGTACGAAGAATCCATGGCAAAAATGGAGGTTCCTAGAGAAAATGGGGAAGAAAGCTCGAAAATGGCTGCAAATGGGGAAATGGGGAAGAACCGGACTTGGAAAGCATTTATGTCCTTCCCAAAAGCAAGGTTGGTCCGTACGGACCTCTTTGCATGCTAAGTATGTCCGTACGGACCTCCTTGCAAAAAGAACCCATTTTCCCCGACAAACGGTACAACAACCCTTTGTCCTCGGCGGGACCTTGCTCCAAAGCGCCCAAACAACGGCCAAAGCCATTCCGGCAAACATACGCTACCCACAAACGCACTCTCGGCTCACGTGGCATGTACAAAATATAATAATAATAGCAACAATTTCTAGGACAAATCCGGGAATCACAAAAATGACATTACATCTTAAAATAAAATCTTTGTTTGCCGTGCGAAATACGAGTGTTTTATTACGGGTACATCAAATGTACATTTGCTAAACAAAAAAAAAAAAGAGGGATATGAAAGAGGGAAAGCAAATGAATACTAATCGGACTCCTCGGCATCATCATCCTCGCGAGGTCCTCCCGAGAGAAAAGTCGGGCATCCCGGCGAACTCGCCGTCACATCCTCGTCGTCGAATCAGAGGCACCGCCGGAGGCTCCCACGAAAAGTACTCGGAAGGATCAAATCCGGCGAAAGGATCGAAGAAAGAAGGCTGCGAGGAACCCTCGCCTGTGCGCCATGCGGAGGCATGAGCGATAAAGAGTTTGCTCCCTCGAAGGCCTGCGGCTCAGAAGACGTCCGGCATCCATGCTATGCCGCCCCCTCGAAGGCCCCTCTGCTGCGGCTCAGGCTCGGCTCGGCTCTAGGCGGAGGAACGTCTCTGAGAATGCCTCGAAGGCATAGGCTCGTACGCCGGCACGCGTCGCGAAGACCGGCAAGATATCTTCGAAGCCATCTTCTTCGCAAACGACCTCGTCGCCACGTAACGGCGAGTCGGCATATCATAGGCTCTCCCGGGACTGCGCTGACAAGCGACGAGGAAACGCTCGGCAATACGGTTATACTCGACAACAAAAAAGAAAAATACGAGAAAAGATGCCAAGATGGAAAAGAGTCGGCACGCTCGCGATCTATCGGGATCCGCTCTGTATGCGGCGGGAGCTGCTCGAGGCAGGTACGGAACGCCCTCCTCCTCGTCAGTCCCCGCGGACATACGTGAAATCCGGCCCGGCATCGGAACCTGCAGGGGAGCTGCGGGCCGGCCTCTCTCTCCCTCGCCGGTACTGCGGCGTCCTCGGCTTCCTCCTCGCGAAGGCCCCGTACTCCTCTCCATACAAAATGAACTCCTCGGCGCCGAGCACGCGAGGTACCTCTCAAAATCGAGCACGTCCATGTCCCGGGAATCAAGCATCCCGAAGGGAGGGTCCCTCGGAGCCACGGGAAGCACGCGGGGCCATCTTTGCCCGGAAGACCAGCTCCCAGGATACGTAACATCGCGAGGTCGAGCCCGCGGCATCTTCGGCTGGCTGTCGCCTCGGGAGCCCCCTCGAGCTCGTCCCCCTCATCACAGGAGCCCACGGGAACAAAACGAACCCCTCAGGGCTACCCCTCTCCAGGGCAGCTCACTGCACATCCCAGTAGGCGATGGTGAGCTTCCCCCTGCTTGGTCCTCCTCTTCCTCGCCGTGCGAGCCCGGCCCGACATAGCGGGTGCGCGGCCAGCGGCCCAGGATCTCTATCCACGGGAAAGCGTGGAAAACCTCATAGAACCACACTTTGTGACAAAAACGAGAGAAGGCTCGGTGCAAAAGAAAACGGAGAAGCGACAAGTTGCTAAATCAAAACGGCAATAAACTCGTACCTCAAGCAAAGTCAAAGCAGGACGAGGGCGCGCGCCCAGGCTAAACCGGTCCCGAGGAGAAGTAGAGCTCGGCGAGCTGCCTCGCCCCAGCAATATCACGAGACCCTATCCGAGGTCAATCAAGCTCTCAGCAAGCAAAGGGAGCCGCGGTCGCGTGGTTCGAGAACAAAGTCTCGGACGGTGCATACCACAAAAAGGAGCGCGCTTGCTCCGCCTTGTCACTGGCCGGTACCCGGATGTAGGCCCAATCTTGGCGTGATCTTCGGCTCCACGTCGCTATCTGACATGCCCGGGCCCTGCGAGGACGAGGCTCAAGCCCGGCGGCTCGGTCGACACCACATCGGAGATCATATCTCTCCACCGTCTGCAGGCCCTCCTTTGAAGGAAAGCCGTGTCGCGGCAAAGTCGGTCGGCGTCACCGTCACCTCTCCCGGCTCGAGATGGAAGGTGTGGGTGGTATCCGCGGTACTCGAAAGGCCAAGGAAGACGCTCTTGTTCTTCCTCGTATCGAAACTCCGGCCGGGTTCTCGGCGAACACCCCCGGGCCGAAGCGTAGACCGGCCTCACGGGACTCGGCCTACCGTCCACGGAAATATCGGGCATCATTTGCCACGGCTCAACAACGGCCTCGGCGATCCCCGAGTCTTCATCCTCTTGGCCTTCAGGCCGTAAGCCCCGCATCCTGCGGTAAACACGGCAAGGTACGTCAATCACGGTACTTAATATAAAACAAAAGGCACAAAAGTCCGTCCCGACACGGAAAGCCATGAAAGTAACCCGTCACAAAACCACGGCACACATTGCACATATTTTTCACATATAACCGTCACAAAACACGGCACACATTGCACATAATTTTCACATACATTATACATATAATTTTTCCCATGCGATCAGTCACAAAACACGGCACACATTGTACACATTTTCTCAAAAGAAAAAAAAAAGGGATTAAACCCTACACGACACATTTTCAAAAAAGTCCCAGTCCCGACACGGCGAAGGCACATATAACCCGTCACAAAAACACGGCACATATTGCACATATTTTCCCCACAAAGTCCGTCACCCAAAAACATGGCACACACGGCACGACACATATGCATAACACATTTTTCAAAAAATCCGTCCCTACACGGCACACACTTTCAGACAAAACCCGTCACAAAACACGGCACATGTCACATTTTTTTCACAAAAATTATCACTACACGATAATTTTTCTCATAATGTACATACATAAATAGCATACGGTACAAAACACCAAAGCATGCATTTCATTAGAGAAGGCACTTTATTTTCACAAATAAAAGCTAATCTACACATTTACGCACAAAATACACACATACCCACAATTTTTACATGTCCATTTTCAACAATTCATCAAGAATTTCACAAAAAGGCATAAAAAAAAAAATAACAAAAAAATTCAAAAATGCGAAAAACTAAAACCTAGTTCTAGCATTCAAAAATTCGAGCAGGGAATCAAAAGCGGAGCAGATTTCTTACCTCCCAGACGTTCATAGAGCGACGATTGTGCACCTCCGGATTCGGATACAAGACATCAGGGTTCTTCGAAGATGGAACGAACAAGATCCAATTCCTTTGGAGCTCCATCCGTTGCTCGACCACCTCTTGACTGCGTTGACGACGACTCCTTCGAGATCCTTCCGCCATTGCAAGCGATTCAAGCAAAAAAATGGAAGATTTTGGTAAAAATGGAGGATTTTTTCTCTCTCTCTCTCGCACAGGTTCACGAGCTGGAAATGGGAAATGAAGGGGAGCCTCGGTTTTTAACCCGGTCAAAATGCAGGAAGCGCAAAAAACCAACTTGGTCCGTACGGACCTCTTTGCAACCGGAGGTTGAGTCCGTACGGACCTCTTTGCGAGGTGGCCAAATGACTTTCTGCCCTTATAATCTTTGCCTGGCATCCACAAGGCCTTTTCCGGCAAATCGAGTGCGAGAATGGTCCCTAACCCTTCAATTGACCACCGGCCGTCGGCGTAAGACCGGTCCTCGCCCACTCAGCGGCAATTCAATCACCGGCCGTCGGTGTAAGACCGGTCCTCGCCCGCTCAGCGGCAATTCAATCCGGCCGTCGCGTAAGACCGGTCCTCGCCCACCAACGGCAATTCAACCACCGGCCGTCAGCGTAAGCCGGACCTCGCCAGCTCAGCGGCAATTCAATCCCGCGTCGGTGTAAGACGGTCCTCGCCCGCTCAACGGCGACTTCGAGAAGGAGCAGCGCCTCCCGCCACGAATCCCAGGCACGAGACGCCTCCAAACGCTCAACGGCAATTCAACCACCGCCCGTTCAGCAGCGGCAATTCAAGAAGGAGCCAACACCTCCCGGCCACGAATATCGAGGCCTGAGACGCCTCCAAGCGCTCAGCGACAACTCGGCCTTTGGCCCTCAAAAGAGGTTCGAAGTCATCTTCCCAACGAAAGGGCCCTACGAGGTCACGCATCCCCAATTCAAGCAGGCGGTCGGTGTAAGCCCGAACCTAGCCCACTTCAGCGGCAACGCAAGCAGGCCATCGAAATGTAAGCCCAGAGCTCCTCCCCGACAAGTCGAAAGGGAAGTCATACAAGGCTGCGTATCCCCGGCAGCCCATCATCCTTGCCCGGCTCAGCGGCAAAACAAGCCTGAGAAGAGCCCTGACACCTCAGAGCCTGAGTCCCGAGGCACGAAGCGCCTCCAAAACGCCAAATGGTGAAGCAATCACCGTAGTCATCCTTGCCCGCTTCAGCGGCAACGCAAGCACCGGCCGATCGTCGTAAGTCCGACCTTACACTCGACATGCAAAAACTGAGGCATCTACGCCTCTCGAAGCACAAGGCAGCCACGCCTCCTTGAAATGCGGCTAGAAGACGATTCAAAGTCCTCGCGCATTACATCAGCTGCGGCTAGAAGACGATTGAAGTCCTCGCGCATTACATCAAGCTATGGCTAGAAGACGATTCAAAGTCCTCGCGCATTACATCAGCTGCGGCTAGAAGACGATTCAAAGTCCTCGCGCGTAACATCAATCGCCGCTGAAGACGATTCAAAGTCCTCGCGGCGTGGCATCAGCCGGCTGAAGACGATTCAAAGTCCTCGCGTGGCACCAACCGCGCGAGAAGACGATTCAAAGTCCTCCGCGTGGCATCAGCCGCCGCGAAGACGATTGAAAGTCCTCGCGCGTGGCACAGGCGCCGCCCTAGAAGACGATTCAAAGTCCTCCGGCGTGGCGCAGCCGCCGCCCGGAAGACGATTGAAAGTCCTCCGGCGTGGCACCAACCGCCCGAAGACGATTCAAAGTCCTCCCGCGTGGCACCCACCGCCGGAAGACGATTCAAAAGTCCTCCCGCGTGGCACCAACCGCCGCCGAAGACGATTGAAAGTCCTCGGCGTGGCACCAACCGCAATCGAAAGACGATTCAAGTCCTCCGACTATCTCGGCCGGGAAGGCCTTAAACCACCCGATTAGGAAAATCGTAAAATTTCCATCCCGGGACACCACCACGTCCTCACAATTTGACCTCGGCGGTCACCACATCTTAGGACACCACCCCCGTCGGCGGTCACCACGACCTCGGCGGTCACCTGCGCACCACCACGCGCACTCACAAATTCACGACCTCGAACTACGGCCGAGGCTTGATTCCGCCCAGGGATACGTAGGAATCCTATCGCGGGGTCCGGCCGTGACCTATGCGGTCACCCGAGGACACCACGCGTCCTTACCGCGACCTCGGCGGTCACACGACTTCGGGGCACCACCGCGCCCGCATTCACAAAACACTCGCCCAGCGCCGAACTACGGCCGGGCTTGATTCCCGCCAGGATACGTAGGAATCCTATCGCGGGGTCCGGCCTGCGGCCTATGCGGTCACCTGAAAAGGACACCGCCGCGTCCTCGCGCTGACCTCCACGGTCGCTTCCTCTCCTGGCACGCGATCCAGTTAGGACCCTTATCTTATCGGCGACCCCAGCTTCTTTCATAAGTGACGTCGTCGAGGGCTTCTGTAAGTACCCCAATCTGGATCACACCCTTTCAAACACACGGGAAACACCGCGAGACTCATCAGCGGTCTCGACGACCCCTCTCACTCAAAACCCTCTCTAAACCCCCAACCAAACCAAGGGAGGAGCCTTTGCAGGATAAAAAGGGACAAAAGGACCTTTCGGGAATTTTCGGGAAATTGGGAAAGCAATATTGGTCCGTACGGACCTCTTTGTTGTCATAATTCTTGAATCTCCTTAAAGTCCACAATATTCCCTCAAATCCAGGGAAAATGATTACTCCACTGCGAGTTAAGTCCGTACGGACCTCTTTGCATGCAAGATGGTCCGTACGGACCTTATTGCTCAGAGGGACACCATAATTGCAAATATTCCTCCATCATCGCGAGATTCCCTCAAATCGAGGAAAACCAAAAAGCTTGGATTACCGGGGAGGTCCGTACGGACCTCTTTGCACCTAATCTGGCACTATAAATAGAGGGCTCCCCCTCCTCATTTTCACACTCCTCCCAGCTTCTCTCTTCCTCCCTAGGCCTTCGGCTTCCCCTCTAAGTCCTTTCGAGGCATTCCGGCCCCTTTCGGATCCTTAGAGGCCTTAGGAGCCCCCTCGTGGTGCTCAGAAGCCTCCCAGCGCTCAGAGACGCTCCCGCGCTGCCAGAGGCACTCTCGAGGTACTACGAGGCCCCTCGTGGTACTCAGAGGCCTTGCACAGTCTTTCCACGGTGTCCGGCTCTTTCAGAGTCAAGCCAGACGATCCCAAACCACGCAGAAACTCTGCAGAGTGACTCCTGCCACCACAACGCACGGCAGAACCTCTGCAGAGTGATCCAGACGATCCCAGCGCACGCCAGAACCTGCGCCGGCAGCGGCTTACAACCTCAACTCACGCCGAAACTCTGTCGCGAGACAACCGGTCCCTCCCGAAGCAATCCCGATCCATGCAGGAACGCTACTCAGACCTCAAACACTATTCCCCGGCGGAAGGCAGACACGAACCAACATTGGTAAGGCTTCCTTCCTACACTATTTCAATACATTTCCATACATAGCATACAATGTAGACATCCGATCTGACATGCATTTTTAAAAGCACACACACACACACAACAACATTTAAAGGATATTAGGGGTATCAGAAAGACTCGTTTTACGAGGCTACTCGGGTGAGCTCTAATATTCTAATATTCTCTTCAGGGAGTCATCGACCTCAGAACTCAAAATCTCATCACACAAAAAGCAGGTTTAAAATTATCTTTAAAGCGATGCCCTTTCAATGTTTTGGGCTTAATAAAACGGCGTGGCGACTCTACAAAGCAAAACACGGCGAGACACCTCCCGACACGCATGACGCTAAAACGGAATAAGCCGGATGCGGGCGCGATTGCGCTGCCTCTCGGATCGGGCGACATTCCGGAAACGACGAATGCGAGACGGGGCTCCGCGCGCGAGCGGATCCGGGTAATTTCGAGGTGCAGCCGAAGGCGGTGGAGCTCCCTAACTCCCCGAACCCGTGTGTGACAATCTCCCGCATTTGGCTTGGTGGGGATGCTCATCCCTCTCATTGGCGACATGCATGCGCTGAAGGGTCTGCACCTGTTTTTATATCAAAAATATATATAAGTACGAGAGACATAAGTTAATAATTGATGTTTTGTTAAAAAAAAATAGAAATAAAAACTTGAAAAATGTAAAAACTTACCATAAACTCACGCATGGCGGCAAGTGCGACGGCGGTATCCATCCACCTCTATGTGAGTGAGGCTGCTGCACAAACCTACACGTTATGTCCCTATACCATACCATATATGGGTCGGTGTAAGTCATATCGTGGAAGCCGAACACCCCGAAACCAAATTTTCATGGCGCTGTCCCATAGTGCAATAAGTGGGCGATGGTGGTCACCCCATCTCACCGTATGCTTTCCCCGCCGATCCGAACGGTGCAACTCAGGCTAGTGTCGAGCGGTCTTTGGGACAAAGCTGTCTCGAGGCCAGCGCCTCAATCACGCGATCAGGCAGATGCCACTCAACCCTCTCAAAGCATATGAGAGGGACCTTCGCCAACCATATCTCCTCACCCTCAGTGCAGTAGACCGGAGCATGTCTCCCCTCATAAGGCTGCCACTCCACGTGAGCCTCGTTCAGCCGGGCCAGCTGATCCCGATAGCCTCGCAGGCTATGTGCAGTAACCTTTCTCGAGATCCGAAAACCTGCGTCCACTCGAAATTTCATAAACAAAATAATTATAAGATTTTGTTCAAAAAAATAAAAACATTAACGACGAGAAAATAAAGTATGATATATGTATACCTGCATCCGAGGGGCATGATGACGTAGTCCGGGTCTCTGAGTCGAAAACGGATCTGCGGCCTCACACATTTCAACCTCTCCCAAGCCCAAATCTAAATGCAAATAAATGTATATCAAATACTATAAATAATGCCGCAAATTTGATATAAAACTTAAAAACATAATGAACATTAAAATGAAATAAAATACCTGTAGAACGTTGAGAAATCCTCTGCACTGTCTCGTGTGAGGGTCTGTCGCACTACATAACTCTCGATACAGAAAGCAAGCGCAAAGACTCTCCCAATGTACTCACGACCCTAGAAACATCCCTAAGCAGCGGGAGATAACATAGCTTAACCTTGTTGTTTGTACGATCAGGCATGATCGTAGAACCCAAGGCAAGCAAGATATAAGCCCGTACGTACCGATCCACAATCTCTGGAGCAGTATATTAATTTCAATTTCTATCCTATTTTGCTATCTCACTAATAATTCATATCCTATTATTTATACCTACAACGTCTTAATAATGTATACTTATTAATTTTTATTTATCTTTTTTTTTCAATTTCAAAATGGGACTGAGGGCTACATAGGAGTCTTGTCTCAACTGTTCTAGGATTTTATTCAGTACAGATACAGAAAATAAAATTCTTTGTTCTTACAATTCAATATTTCAAATGTACAAATTTTACAAGTAAACAAGTTAATATTTCAACAATCTGAATTGGACAAATGCTACCAAATTAGTCACATAAATAATTCATTTGATAAGCCAAACATGACACACGAATTCACTAAACAAAAATAAATTATTTTGATAGATTACAAGATTGAAAACCAAAGATATCATACATTTACAAAAAAATCCTAAATTGCAAGTAAATTAATAAACATTACTATCTCATATTTTTGGCACAACAAAACTAAATTTAATAACAAAAAAAAATAGAGAGTAATTAAATAAACATTCATATTTTCGGATTAACAATGTCATAAAAAAAATCAAAAAAAATCCTAAATTGTAAGTAAATAAATAATAAAATTATAAATTATAAGTAAATAAATAATAAAAAAATTCGGAAATGTTTAGAAGCATTTTGTTTAAAAAAAATCATTGATTTAAATAAAATTATAAATTATAAGTAAATAAATTATAATAACAAATTCATTGATTGAATTATAAGTAAATAAATAATAAAAAAATTCGGATTAAAAAAACTAAATATAATAACAAATTCATTGATTGAATTATAAACAATGTCATCAAAATGCAATTAGAACATCATATAAAAAAAATTATAAATTATAAGTAAATAACTAATAAAATCAAAGTAAAAATTTAATACAATACAGAAATTTAAACTTACAATTAAAAAAAGGTTGAATTACTTGATCGGTTTCCTTGATTGTTTGATCGTTCTTCTTCTTCCCTTCTTCTTCTCTCTCGTGTGTTTTTTTTTTTTTGAGATTGTTTGAATGAAGACGTAAACTGGTGAAAAGGGTTTTAAATAACTCGCCACACGGTGTAGCGAGTCTGGTCAAAACTCGCTACACCGTGTAGCGAGTTTAGTTTAATTAAATGCCGTAATTAATTTCCCAACGGCCTAAATTAATTACCCTAAACTCGCTATACGGTGTAGCGAGTTTTGACCAACCCTAGTCAAACTCGCTACACGGTGTAGCGAGTTTCAAAAAAGAGGACATTCTGGGCAATAGTTTGAACAGTAAGTCATTTTGGTAAATAAAAAAGTAAAACGAGATTATTTGAGAAAAAATTCCACACTTCCTCACACACACTTTCCCAGTCACCAGTTCCCTCCATCTCCGGCGACCGTCACCCCCAACTCCGACGACCCCCTCCGTCCATTAAAAGGGAACTAACACTTACACAACATTGTTGAAAGGACTTAGAAAGAGTTATATGTATGTAAATCCCAGAAAGAAATTGACAAATTAAGAGAGATAAGATTTCAGATCTCTCAACAATATCCGAAAACCATGATTCCTAAAGTGAAATGAGCAGAAATTTGGGTCTTTATTAGAATAACATATTAAAATCGCTTAATAATTAGAGCTTGCCGGAACTGAAACCAACCAGTATAACAAACAAACAAAAAGGTAAATCCCAACTTCATTACACAAAATATTGAGTGCAAAAGGCAAGAAACCATCATTCCACACTTTGAATTGACAAATAAATGAATCATCTTCACTAAATCACACGCACACGCGCGCACACACACACACACTCAAAATACACTCACACCCATATGACAAACATAAGAAATTAACAAAAACAGAGCAAAGAACGCAAGCATAGCCTGAAAAAAAAAGAAAGTAAAATTTGATAGAAGAAGAAAGAACGAGTAAGTACCTCAAATCAAGAAAGCACAAGAATGAGTCTTGAACCCACCGGGAAGTTTGGATAAGTTTGGGATAATTCCGTGTGTCATGTATGAGTGACTTAGAGTTCATCTTAGGCTGGCGGGTGTGTCATGTATGAGGAGTTGATTAGATAAGCCTCCCACAGCTGCAGGTATGTTGGAGCGTAGCCGCCTGTGCTTTGGTCATATGCGAGGACATGCCGGGACTGTAGAATGCCTCGATGCTTTGTGCCACGTGGGGAGAAGGTTGGACTACGATGACTAGGTGTTCATAGCAGTTGCAGCAAGATCATCGTGGTCCTTACCCAAGTAAAAGAAAGGGCTTTTCCTTGAGAAGGTGACTTCGGGCTTACTTTGATGGCCGGTGGTTGGTGTAGTTTGGCCAGGCTTGGAGGCATCCTCATTTGTGCCTTGACCGATTTGTCACCCAGGCTTGGAAAGGTCGTTGGATCCTTTTGCGCTATGCTTTACCGTTTAGTGGATCTCGACAAAATCCGGACCCTTAACGATGATTTCCGACGGCAGTCTTTGAGGATATCGGCAGTCTTGATGTCGACGGTTTGCAAAATTCCTTTTTTGACTTCTTTGGAGAAGGAGGTTACGTGGCTTACGTTGATGGCCAGTCAGATGATTCCCACTGGATTTGGGATCGTTTTGGAGCGTTTTGTGCCCTTTGAGATTTGTGGTTGGAGGTACTTTGGCTCCTTTTGCTTGACTTTACCGTTTGAGTGGGCGAAATCAGGGACTTACGATGATGGCGGTCTTTGAGAGGATATGCGGTCTTGTACGGGTTCGTGACAAGAATTCCCTTTTGACTTCTTTGGGGAGAGGGTTGGGCTTACTTTGATAAAGCGGTGCTTTGAGTTTCGTTTAGTGGCGAAATCCGGACGTACGATGACGGCCAGGGGTCTGTACAGAGTTTGAGAGATTTCTTGGCGGCGTGAAAGTGCGCGTGAGTTTGTTTATATGGCTAGAGGAGTAAGTGGGACCTTTGACGTTAGCCTTTGACAGTTGAGGGCGCCATAGGTGGTTGGCGAGGGATAGGGAGGTATCGGCCGCTAGGTCCCGAGTTCCGGTGCACGGGCCGGTTTCATCGACGTATATACGGGCGCCTCAGAAGCTGACAGAGCGTGAAGGGCTGTCGATGGGAAGACAGTGCAGGCGGCTCGCTTACGTCAGCTCGGGTTGACCGAGATGTGCTGTGAGCCCCGTGGTGGCTTACTCTTTTCTGTCTTAGCATGCACATGTTTTCTCTTTTGTTGGTATAAATGGGACTCTTTAGGCGGCGTTTAACATTGTTTGTTTGTGCGGAGTCTGCGGGAGGCATAATGTGGCACGTAGTTATCAGCCAGCGTGTGGTCTTTTGTGAAGAAGATGGCGGGGAAGATGTCTTGCCGTCTTCGCGTGTGCAGCGATATGACACGTGCCTTCGAAGGCATTACAGCACGAAACAGAAGAATTCCCCATCGGGGCGAGGCCGAGCCCGCGGAGGACCTGTCGCGGGGGCGCTGAAAGCATGGATGTTGAGACTCGGCTACTTCGAAGTCCCGGAAAGGCCCCGCAGGTCTTTCTGATTACGGCCGTGCAGAGGCCGCGGAGAGAGAGTTCGTACAGGAGCCTTCTACTTCGACCCTTCAGTTGTGGGTTTGATCCTTCGAGAAGTATCTTAGTACCTGCCGGGAGGTGGGTATCTCAAGATATAGGAAGCCATCAAACGACAGCCCGAGTGCGGTAAAAGTGATGACTCTGATGCGATGACAGGAATCCCATGAGTCGAAAACAAACTCATGAGTCGAGTGCCGCGGTCAGTGCTTTGCGCCCGTGATCCCTGTAACATTGACCGGCCGGTGAAACTACGAGAAATGCTCGGCGCGCTCGACTCACCGGCACCGCGACGAGAGATCGACAGATAACAGACCGCATTAAGCCGCGTAGCGGCGGGTTCGGCAGCGTCGCTCTCGAACTGGGGCGGCTAAGCGACAGACCGATAAGTAGAATGCATCCTTGTCGATGTCGACAAAGACATAGGCTCTAGCCATGGCGAAAATGTTTGTAACACACTCAGCTCTTGTGCACGGCCAGGTGACCCGACTAAGCGGCTCGGCTGGGATTATCGGCATACGCCTCGACTGTGCTCATCCACCTACAATCGACCGGGGGTACAGTGAGGACCTAAACGGGCCATCCTCCTATCCTCGCCGACCTCAAGCGTCTCAGCTCAAAATGGCAAGCGGTCCACGTACTCTACGGCCATATAAAAATGAGCTATTCGACACTGCGTACAGTGGAAAGGCTCCGATTGCTCGGCCCGGGTAGATCATCAGTCGTGATGGTTGCGAAGACGAGCTAAGCTTCACGAGCTCAAACGCCGATCGATTCACGACGAAGTCGAAAATTCTTCTGGAAACCGTGCATATCCCGACGCCGACCAATCGTCGTGGTCGGTTCTTGAAACATTTAAGCGGCGTAGAGCATTCCAACGCATGATCTCAAGCACAAAGCGCCGCAGCGAGTAGTCAACCGCAGCTGATACAGCCGAACCTTCTCCGGCAAGTCGAGAAGCTTCCTTCACAAAACCGTGCTAGATGCGTATCGGCTTGCATTTGACAAAAGAATCGGTTTTACTTACATTTAACGATAAGCGATTAAAATCCCAGGCACCTCCACCATCTCCAGGCTCCTCGAGTGCGACGATTGTAGATCCCGACTTCACCCGACCAGCCGAAGTCTGCTCTCGGCGGAAGCACTGTGAAGGAAAAGCCGTGATCCCGACAGGGCTGTTGTGGAAGAGTAAATCAAACAGACGCTCTCCCATTAGACAACCACACCTCTCACTCAGCATGACCATGCCTCTACTACGATAAGCGATCGCTCTGTGAATGCGTAGCGGCCACAGATAATCTGTATGCATGCATCGCGGTCATGACAACAATCATCGGCAGCCGCGTTCGAATCCAAAATCCTCACTCATGTCCTGCATATGATCAACGAATAATCCTCACTCATGACACTGCCACTTCCCTTGTCGCCCACATGAAGAATCGCGGAGTCCTCGTACATGTTTCCAGCTCCTCCGGGAAGGCGAATGGTCACGAGTTCGTGTTAGTCGCATCATCGATCATCACCATTAATGGGTTTAGATAGCCAGATCGTACCTGGAAGCAAACCATACGTCTGAAAGACGTATAGGCTGCGATCGTATTCGACGGGCTTCAAATGTCACCGGTCTGAATATCGTAAGGCCCAGATCATATCGGCGCCAGCGTCTCCGCGATGGAAGCCTCGGCGATCACTTGCTGACTTCCATCGCGCTTGGCCTTTGAGTCACACTGTGATTACATGGCTTCTCACTTACGAATACCTGAGGCAATGGTGGCCAGAAGATCGCCATAGGGATGTCGCGGAAGTCGGCCCATCGACTTTGCTCGTCGCCTGAGATGCTCGCGCGCTTCATCTATGCCTGGGGATCTCCAGACGGGGTCATGCGTCACAAATATGCCACCACGTCGTTCGCCATCATTTACTGCACCGAAGGGCGCCACAATCTGGGGCACCCGAGGCTTGCCAGTGGAAATCTTTACCATCCCGTCAGCGAATCCTCACGGAAAACGGGATGCAATGACCCATGCGTGGTGCTCCGTCTCGACCTTTGTGTGACAGCGCTCTGCCCGCATGAGCACCTAATAAAGCCTATGCGCCCAGTCTACTCGTATCGACTTTTATCTTGTCGCCCAGAATGGCATGAGCCAAATTGACCATAGACCTCAATAGATCACCCGGGGCGCCCGCCACATCACTTGGTGCTCGACTAATAAGCCTCGGGCACCCGCAGCGTCACACCGACCGACCTATGCAGATAGGGCCAGATTGCTGTCACTCGCCATCATTTATGCGAATCTTCCCCGGAGCCCGCCACGTCTCGAACCCGACCCATACGATCGGCTCCAGATGCCACCACATCCTTCACACGAGTTCGATCGAGCAAGCTCACTGCGCGGGCTATGATCGGGCTTCGATTCATTAAGAGGATAGAGCAGGCTATCACGGGTCTCAGCCCGGCTAACATGCAAGCGGTCACACACCTCGGGTAAATTTTTGCTCCATGTGCTCACAAGTATGCACGACCCTCTGTGATCAGCATTCAGCTCTCACGTACACGCGATCCCAGATGCGGGACCCTTATCTTATCGATGACCCCGCTCCTCCGTAAAGTGGCGAACTACGGTGACTGAGCCCTGCAAGTACGGTGGCAAAATCTTGGGATCACCCTCTTTCGACCTACACGGGTGAAACACCGTTCGAGACTCACAACCAATAAAAAAATACAATAGCATCGAATTGACCTTGTGACACTCCTGACCCTCCAAAAAACGCCCGGCCTAGGCAGGGAGGGACCTCTGCAGGACAAGGGATTAAAGGACCTTTTGGGAATCTTTCCAGAAATTAGAGTTCAAGCACATATGGTCCGTGCGGACCTCTTTGACTTCAATGATTCTTGAATCCCCTTAAGGAACTCCTAAGCTTATTCCCTCAAATCCCGAGTGTAGTCATTGCCCCACCCATGTGTGATAGGTGCGTACGGACCTGCGCATGCGAAGGTAGTTCGTACGGACCTAGTTCCTGACCGAACTACCGTCGCTTGGCTAAATCCTTCTTAAAGTCCGTACTTTCCCTCAAATCGAGTGTTCTTCGCAGCCATGAAATGGATTACTTGCAAGGCCTTCTAAATGCACGGACCCCTATGTGCCACCAGTCCTGGCCTTTCTGGTGTCAGCAAGCCCTTTCTGCACTCATTTTACACATCTCCCTCTTCTCCTCGCTCCGACCATCGTAGCAGTGCTTTAATGCCCCTCTGAGAATCCTCTCGAGGCACTCCCGGCCTTTCGGATCATCGCCGATAACATACGAGCTCCACTTAGCCGGCCCTGCTACGAAGTCCCTGTGGCGCTCAGCGATCGGCTCGCGAAGCGGCTTCGCCGAGGCACGTCTCGAGTACCTTTGTCTGTGTCTCCTATCGTAGGCACTCCGTAGCCATTGCACAGTCTTTTGCGTCAGACGTTAAAACAACCGAATCGGCGTTCGGCCCCACGCCGGGAGAACCCTTTGCGAATCCAGCCAACGTGTATTGCCAGCCATAAGGTGTCCAACCATGAAGATCCCTGCCGCGGTGATCCTTGCGATCGTGCATGCGGAACCTGCATCAGGTGGCATCCTGCTCCGATCCCAGTACACGTCGAAACTCACGTCATGGAATATAGAAAGACATACGAGGCAATCACGGCCTTTCCGTCTAGAAACAGCTATTCCATCCTCGAAACAGTATTCCCCCACGGAAGATGAACCACGAACCAACTCGATTGGTAAGGCTTCGCTTCTACACTATTTCAAGTACATTTCAATAGCGAGTGTCACAATGTAGACATCACGATGCTCGGCATGCGTTTTAAGCACGATACGCGCACTATCACTGCTTGATTTAGGACGTCGAGAGAATATTGACAGGGTGTCACAGAAAGACTCGTTTTACGGCGACCTCGGAGTGAGATCTGCCGGCCTCTCCCTAATATTCTCTTACGAGGAGTCATCGACCTAGCGAGCTCAAAATCTAATCACACAAAAGCAGGTCTTATTTTTAAAGCGATGCCGTGGGCCCATGTTTTGAGCTTAATAAAACGGCGTGGGGATGTCTGGCGAAAACAGCTCGGCGAACGCCTCCCTCCAAACACCGCAAAAAGGCTGTGATGGCACACGCCGAAGAGACGTAGTGTGAGCAGCAGCTAGCCTATCGCGCATCCGGGCCATTTCCAAAACGACGAAATGCGACGATGCAGGGGCCGTGCGAGCCTGGATCAAGCGGGTAATCTTTAGCAAGGGCAGTACGTGTCAGCATGTCATTAGGCGTATGGGTGGGTCATGCTGTCATCACGAGCGTATTACCAAGGGCGATGACGCTGGCTGTCGTCAGCCAGGCATGGATGTATATAGGGACATACGAAAGAACATCGTTTAGGCTGTTCCAGCTTCGAGGTCCTCCTAGAGTGGCAGTCACAATTGGCTGGCTGGCCGTTCTTACCTGAAAGGCATCTTGCCACGTTCCTCGTGCCGACTCAGAAAAAATGGCGCGGCATGCCAGGATCCGTACGCAGGATCCAGGCTCGTGCGCGAAGCTGATTTAATCAAGTGTGACCTTCGCATTTTGGTGTGTATTTGCCTCGGGAATGTTCGTGCGGATCAGGAAGAGCAGGATCGAGCGTTCCGCGACCCCGACATCAGCTTTATTCGCGTTTAAGCGTTGCGTGCGTGTTGGAAGTGTCTCGCTGTGTTTTGCTTTGTAGAGTCGCCACGCCGTTTTATTAAGCCCCAGAAAACATTGAAAAAGGGCATCGGTTTAAAGATAATTTTAAAGCTGTTTTTGTGTGATGAGATTTTGAGTTCGGAGGTCGAGATGACTCCCGGGAAGAGAATATTAGAATATTAGAGCTCACCAGAGTAGCCTCGTAAACGAGTCTTTCGGATACCCCTAATATCCTTTAAATGTTGTGTGTGTGTGTGTGTGCTTTTAAAAATGCATCTTTGTATCGGATGTCTACATTGTATGCTATGTATGGAAATGTATTGAAATAGTGTAGGAAGGAAGCCTTACCAATGTTGGTTCGTGTCTGTCTTCCGGCTGGGAATAGTGTTTGAGGTCGGAGTAAGCGTTAGGTATGGATCGGGATTGCCCGGGAGGACCGGTTGTACGCGGACGAGTTTCGGCGTGAGTTGAGGTTGTAGGCTGCGTTCGGGCGAGAGGTTCGGCGTGCGTGGGGATCGTCGGGATCACTCGGGCGAGAGGTTCGGCGTGCGTTGTGGTGGCGGGAGTCACTCGGGCGGAGTTTCGGCGTGGTTTGGGATCGTCGGTTTGACTCGGAAAGAGCGGGACAGGTGGAAAGACCGAGGCGAGGCCTCGGAGTACCACGAGGGGCCTCGAGTACCTCGAGAGTGCCTCGGGCGGCGCGGGAGCGTCTCGGGAGCGCTCGGGGAGGCCGGAGCACCACGAGGGGGCTCGGAAGGCCTCGGAAGGATCCGAAAGGGCGGGAATGCCTCGAAAGGACTTAGAGGGAAGCCGAAGGCCTAGGGAGGAAGAGAGAAGTGGGAGGTGTGTGAAAATGAGGAGGGGAGCCCTCATTTATAGTGCGGATTAGGTGCAAAGAGGTCCGTACGGACCTCCAGTAATCCGGTATTTTGGTTTTCCTCGATTTGAGGGAATGCGTGATGATGGAGGAATATTTGCAATTATGGTGTCCCTGAGCAATAAGGTCCGTACGGACCATCTTGCATGCAAGAGGTCCGTACGGACCAACTCTGCGAGGAGTAATCATTTTCCAGGATTTGAGGGAATATTGTGGACTTTAAGGAGATTCGGTAATTATGACAACAAAGAGGTCCGTACGGACCAATATTGCTTTCCCAATTTCTGAAAATTCCCGAAAGGTCCTTTTGTCCCTTTTTATCCCGAGAAAGGCTCCTCCCT
Organism: Adenophora triphylla var. japonica; assembly: GCA_022495995.1. NCBI lineage: Eukaryota > Viridiplantae > Streptophyta > Magnoliopsida > Asterales > Campanulaceae > Adenophora > Adenophora triphylla. The sequence continues at coordinate 22,876 of JAFEMH010004552.1, read as the reverse complement.
TGGTTTGGTTGGGGGTTTAGAGAGGGTTTTGAGTGAGAGGGGTCGTCGAGGCTGTGTTGATGAGTCTGCGGTGTTTCCGTGTGTTTGAAAGGGTGTGATCCAGTTGGGGTACTTACGAAGCCCTCGACGGCGTCACTTATGAAAGAAGTGGGGTCGCCAGATAAGATAAGGGTCCTAATGTCTGGATCGCGTGCGGGGAGAGGAAGTGGCCAGTGGAGGTCGGTGTGAGGACGCGGTGGTGTCCTTTTGTGTGACCGCATAGGTCGGTAAATTTGGACCACTGTGATAGGATTCCTACGTATCCACTGGCGGGAATCAAGCACAGTCGTAGTTCGGGTGTGGGGTGAGTGTTTTGTGAATGCGGGCGTGGTGGTGCCACGAAGTGTCGTGTGACCGCCGAGGTCGGTGGTAGGGACGTGGTGGTGTCTGGGTGACCGCATAGGTCGATGTTTGGACCTGTGATAGGATTCCCTACGTATCCACTGGCGGGAATCAAGCACAGTCGTAGTTCGGAGGTCGTGAATTTGTGAGTGCGGGCGTGGTGGTGCCACTGAAGTGTTGTGTGACCGCCGAGGTCGGTGATAAGAGACGGGGTGGTGTCTAAGATGTGGTGACCGCCGAGGTCAATTGTGAGGACGTGGTGGTGTCTGGGATGGAAATTTTACGATTTTCCTAATCGGGTGGTTTAAGGCCTTAGGGCGGAGATAGTTGTGAGGACTTGAATCGTCTTCGGTGCGGTTGGTGCCATGGAGGACTTTGAATCGTCTTCGGCGGCGGTTGGTGCCACGGGAGGACTTTGAATCGTCTTGGCGGCGGTTGGTGCCACGGCGGGAGGACTTTGAATCGTCTTACGGCGGCGGTTGGTGCCACGCGGGAGGACTTTGAATCGTCTTACGGCGGCGGTTGGTGCCATGCGCGGAGGACTTTGAATCGTCTTGGCGGCGGTTGGTGCCATGCGGAGGACTTTGAATCGTCTTCTAGCGGCGGTTGGTGCCACGGCGGAGGACTTTGAATCGTCTTACGGCGGCGGTTGGTGTAATGCGCGAGGACTTTGAATCGTCTTAGCGGCGTGATTGATGTAATGCGCGAGGACTTTGAATCGTCTTCTAGCCGCGATTGATGTAATGCGCGAGACTTTGAATCGTCTTCTAGCCGCATTGATTGATGTAATGCGCGAGACTTTGAATCGTCTTCTAGCCGATTGATGTAATGCGCGAGACTTTGAATCGTCTTCTAGCCGCGATTTGATGTAATGCGCGAGACTTTGAATCGTCTTCTAGCCGCAGTTGTGGAGGCATGGCTGCCTTGTGCTTCGAGAGGCGTAGATGCCTTTGTGTTTTTGCATGTTGATGTAGAGGGTTGGACTTACGATGACTGTCGGTGCTTGCGTTGCCGTTGAAGTGGGCGAGGATGACGGCTGGTGATTGCTTCACCATTTGGCGTTTTGGAGGCGCTTCGTGCCTTGGGACTTGTACTCGGAGGTGTTGGCTCCTTCTTGTGCTTGTTTTGCCGTTGAGTGGGCAAGGATGATGGCGGTCTTTGAGGATATGCGATCTTGTATGACTTCCACTTTCGACTTGTTGGGGAGGAGCTCGGGCTTACTTTGATGGCCGGTGCTTGCGTTGCCGTTGAAGTGGGCGAAGTTCGGAGCTTACGGCTGCCAGGTGCTTGAATTGTTGGGGATGCGTGACCTTGTAGGGGCCACTTTTACATTGGGAAGATGACTTCGGACCTCTTTTGAGGGCAGTGGTTGAGTTGTCGTTGAGCGTTTGGAGCGTCTTGTGCCTTGATATTCGTCTTTGGGAGGTGTTGGCTCCTTCTTGAATGCCGTTGAGCGGGCGTTGAGCGTTGGAGCGTCTTGTGCCTTGGGATTCGAGGTGTTGGCGGTGCGAGCGTTGGAGCGTCTTGTGCGGGATTCGTCTTTGGGAGGTGTTGGCTCCTTGAGTCGCCGTTGAAGTGGGCGAGGCCGGTCTTACGTTGACGGCGGATTGAATTGCCGTTGGAGTGGCGAGACCGGTCTTACGTTAATGCCGTTGAAGTGGCGAGCCCGGTCTTACGTTGTGGCCGAGTTGAATTACCGTTGGAAGTGGCGAGACCGGTCTTACGTTGGCCGGTGGATTGAATTGCCGTTGAAGTGGCGAGGCCGGTCTTACGTTGACGGCGGTGGTTGAATTGAAGGGTTAGGGACCATTACGCACTTGGATTTCTTTGGAAAAGGCCTTAGGACGACGGGGGCAAAGATTATAAGGGCGGGAAAGTAATTTGGCCACCCCTTGCAAAGAGGTCCGTACGGACCAACAGTTGCAAAGAGGTCCGTACGGACCACCTTGGTTTGCGGTTCAGTTTTGACCGGGTTAAAAACCGAGGCTCCCCCTTCATTTCCCATTTCCGGTTCGTGAACCGGGCGAGAGAGAGAGAGAAAATCCTCCATTTTTACCAAAATCTTCCATTTTTCGCTTGAATCGCTTGCAATGGCGGAAGGATCTCGAAGGAGTCGTCGTCAGCCTTGATCGAGGTGGTCGAGCAACGGATGGAGCTTCAAAGAAATTGGATTTCGTTCGTTCCATCTTCGAAGAACCGGATGTCTTGTATCAGAATCCGGAGGTGCACAATCGTCGCTCTATGAACGTCGGGGAGGTAAGAAATATGTTCCGTTTTGATTCCCTGCTCGAATTTTTGAATGCTAGAACTAGGTTTTAGTTTTTCGCATTTTTGAATTTTTGTTATTTTTTATGCCTTTTTGTGAAATTCTTGATGAATTGTTGAAAATGGACATGTAAAAATTGTGGGTATGTGTATTTTGTGCAGAAATGTGTAGATTAGCTTTTATTTGTGAAAATAAAGTGCCTCTCTAATGAAATGCATGCTTTGGTGTTTTGTACCGTATGCTATTTATGTATGTACATTATGAGAAAAATTATCGTGTAGTGATAATTTTTGTGAAAAAATGTGACATGTGCCGTGTTTTGTGACGGGTTTTGTCTGAAAGTGTGTGCCGTGTAGGGACGGATTTTTTGAAAAATGTGTTATGCATATGTGTCGTGCCGTGTGTGCCATGTTCTTGGGTGACGGACTTTGTGGGGAAAATATGTGCAATATGTGCCGTGTTTTTGTGACGGGTTATATGTGCCTTTGCCGTGTTGGGACGGACTTTTTTGAAAATGTGTCGTGTAGGGTTTAACCCCCTCCCCTTTTTTCCTTTTGAGAAAATGTGTACAGTGTGTGCCGTGTTTTGTGACGGACTGCATGGGAAAAATTATATGTATAATGTATGTGAAAATTATGTGCAATATGTGCCGTGTTTTGTGACGGGTTATATGTGAAAAATATGTGCAATGTGTGCCGTGTTTTGTGACGGGTTACTTTCATGGCTTTCCGTGTTGGGACGGACTTTTGTGCCTTTTGTTTTATATTTAATTCTGTGATTGACGTACCTTTCTTTGTGTTTACTGCGGGATGCGGGAGCTTATGGCGGGAAGGCCAAGAGGATGAACTTCGGGGATCGCTCGAGGCATTGTTGGCTAATGGCGGCGGATGCACGATATTTACGTGGACGGTAGGCGAGTCCCGGGAGGTGGTCTACGCTTACGGCACAGGTGTGTTCGTTGAGAACATGGCGGAGTTTGATACGAGGAAGAACAAGAGCGTCTTCCTTGGCCTTTACGAGTCTTGGTGGGATACCACCCGCACCTTCCATCGAGTGGGGAGAGGTGACGGTGACGCCGGCCAGGCTTTCTTTGCGATTCGGGCTTTCCTTGAAAGGAGGGCCGGTACGGTGGAAGATATGATCTACGATGTGGTGTTGGCCAGTGCTTGGGCTTTGAGCCTCGTCCTCGCGAGGGGGCACAGGCATGTTGTATAGTGACGTGGAGGCGAAGATCACGGCCGGTATTGGGGCCTACATCCGGGTACCGGCCGGGTGACGACGGAGCGGCGGCGCGCTCCTTTTTGTGGTATGCCTTGTCAGAGACTTTGTTCTCGAACCACGCGACCGCGGCTCCCTTTGCTTTGTTGGAGAGCTTGATTGACTGGATAGGGTGCAGTGATATTGCTTGGGGCGAGCGAGGCTTGGCCGAGCTCTACTTCTCCTTGGACCGGTTTAGCGGGGTGTGGCGGATTCGTTGGCTTTGTTTTGACTTTGCTTTGGAGGTATGAGTTTATTCTTGTTTTTGATTTAGCAACTTGTCTTTTCTCCGTTTTCTTTTATCTTGAGCCTTCTACTGTTTTGTCGCGAGGTGTGGTTCTATGAGGTTTTCCGGTGCTTCCGTGGGATAGAGATCCAGTACATTCTTTGCGTACCACTGCTATCTTTGGGGCAGGCTCGCACGGCGAGGAAGAGGAGGACCCGGCGGGGAAGCTCACCATCGCCTACGGGGATGTGCGGGAGCGTCTGGAGAGGGGTAGCCGGAGGGGTTCGTTTTGTTCCCGTGGGCTCGGTATGAGGGGATGAGTTTGAGGGCTCAGGAGTGACGGCGCGGCGGAAGATCTTTGCGGGGCTTGACTGCGATGTTATGTATTTGGGGAGCGGGTCTTCGCGGCATGGCCGGTGTGCTTCCGTGGCTCAGGGACCCTCCCTTTGGGATGCTTGATTCCGGGACATGGATGTGCTCGATTTTGAGAGGTACCTTGGCGGTGTCGGCGCCGAGGAGTTCATTTTGTATGGAGAGGAGTACGGGGCCTTCGTGAGGAGGAAGGCGAGGACGCCGCAGTGCGGCGAGAGAGAGAGGCGCCGCGGGCTCCCGAGGTTCCGATGCGGGGCCGGATTTCACGTATGTCCGCGGGGACGGATCGAGAGGAGGGTGTATGCATGCCCGTTCTGGCTTGAGGCTCTGCTGCATCTGAGTGGACCCCAGATAGATCGGTGAGTGTCTTGACTCTTTTCCATCTTGGCATCTTTTACGTATTTTTCTCTTTTTGTTGTTGAGTATAAGCTGTATTCTTTGAGCGTTTCCTTAGGCGCTTGTTGGTGCGGAGTCCGGGGAGAGCCTATGATATCTTGACTCGCCGTTACGTGGCGATGAGGTCGTTTGCGAAGAAGATGGCTTCGAAGATATCTTGCCGGTCTTCGCGACGCGTGCCGGCGTACGAGCCTATGCCTTGAGGCATTACGTGGGCGTTCCTCCGCCTAGAGCGGCGGAGCCGCGGCGGGAGGGGCCTTCGAGGGCGGCATAGCATGGATGCGGGGCGTCTTCGGGAGGCTGCGGGGCCTTCGAGGAGCGGCCCTTTTATCGATTCATGCCTCCGCATGGCGCGGGAGTGAGGGTTCCTCGAGCCTTCTTTCTTTGATCCTTTCGCCGGATTTGATCCTGAGTACTTTTCGTGGGAGCCTCGGCGGGTGCTCGGTATTCGACGCGACGAGGATGTGACGGGCGAGTTATTTGGGATGCCCAGACTTTTCTTTGGAGGACCTCGGCGAGGATGATGATGCTGAGGAGTCTGATTAGTATTCATTTGCTTTCCCTCTTTTCATATCCCTCTTTTTTTTTTTTTGTTTAGCAACAGACATTTGATGTACCTGTAATAAAACACTCGTATTTGCACGGCAAACAGTATTTTATTTTAAGATGTAATGTCATTTTTGTGATTCTCGGGATTTGTCCTAGAAATTGTTGCTATTATTATTATATTTTTGTGCATGCCACGTGGTGAGAGTGCGTTTGTGGGTAGTGTATGTTTGTAGGGAATGGCTTTGGCCGGTGTTTGGGCGGTTTGGAGCAAGGTCTGGCGAGGACGGTGGTTGTTATCTTGTTTCTTTGGGGAAAATGGGTTCTTTTTGCAAGGAGGTCCGTACGGACATACCTAGCATGCAAAGAGGTCGTACGGACCAACCTTGCTTTGGGAAGGACATAAATGCTTTCCGGTGTAATGCGGTTCTTCCCATTTCCCCATTTGCGGCCATTTTCGAGCTTTCTTCCCCATTTTCTCTAGGAACCTCCATTTTTGCCATGGATTCTTCGTACGTCCCTAGAATTTTGCCGAGGCTTTCGCGGAGAGGCAAGCACACTTCCTTGAGCGGTTGAAAACGTGGATGCGGCGCCGTATGAGGCATCGAGACGGGCTTTCGAGGTAAGGTTTCGTCTTTGCTCGATTTGGTCTTTTAAGGAGTTGGTTCTGATTGGGATTTGTTGCGAGTGCCGCGAAGTTACAGGATGTTAGGAGGCATGTGTCTTGTTTCTCCTATAATGAAATGGTGCCCACTTTTGAGGATTTTCGGGCTTTGATTGGAGGGCCGGAGGTGGAGGCCATCTCGCTTCCTTTGATTGGTGGTCTTTGCGGTGAGCGTGAAGCTTGCGAGGCTTTCTTCGTACTTCGTTGGAAGAAGTGCGGGGCATGATCCTTGATTCGGGTCATATCGACATTTACGAGCTGCTTAGGAGCGGTTCATGGTTGATGATGAGTGGCGTCTCTTGGGATGCCTTCGCCTTGTGCGTGATGGCGGCGCTTTTCATGGTCGGCTCCCTTGGCATTTGTGATGGCGCTTTGCTAGATGTGGTAGGAGCCTTTGCGGAAGCTGGAGAAGATATTGTCCCGTTGGTCTTTGGGGAGACTCTTCATGGTATCGGCCGTGCAGCGGCCCAGGGATCGGTTCATGAGAGGGGAAGCCACGCTTTGCTCACCTTGTGGGCTGCGAGAGAGACTTCGGGCCATGCCGAGGCTCAGACGTCGTTTAGCCCGTGGTCATTTGCTCGGCGACCTCTTGTGTTGGATATGGATCGGTCCGCTTGGGAGAGATGGATGGCACGGCTTAGTACGCATCGAGATCATTTGGTGGGTTCACTTTGGAGGATTGAGACTAGGAGGATCTTGCGGGAAGGGTCCTACGTTGTCGAGTTCCGGGTTTGTCTTGGTCCTCCTTCTATATTCCGTCGCTTGTTTCCGGCGGTTTGGGATGAAGCGGGAGCCTTTGTTGAGTGGGATGACCTTGCTGCTGCGGAGGTAGTTCCTCTTTGTATGGCGGCTTCAGGTGCCTTCTTGTATTTTACGAGGGTATGGAAGTATTCCGCTTTCCCTCTGTGGTACTCCTTAGACGTCGGGAGCGTCGTATTGACGACTCGGTGCACGGCACAGTATGAGCGGCGTGTTGGGCGATCCCAGTGGTCTTGGAAGCGGGCGTGTAGCGGTGCAGGACCGGTTGCCGTAGTAGCTATTGCCTTAGGAGTGCGAAGCACAGTCGACCACTTTGGATGTGACGGGAGACACTTTGTTTGACTACGAGACTAGAGTTGACCGGCGACGGGGAGAGGTCCTCTTTTACGGACTCGCGGGGAGGAGATCCGAGCCGAAGCACGGGCGAATGAAGCCACGAGAGCTCTTGGATTGTTTGACTCTACGGGGAGGACCCCGGATCTCGGGCGAGAGACGCGAGTTGGTTCACGTGGAGCGAAAGAAGACTCGCCGGGGACGAGGAAGAAAGGAAAGAATGGCGAGGGGACAAGCGCGAGATGGCGCGGAATGACCTCCTAGGTATCCATTCATTGCATTGCAAACACATTATTAGTTAAATGTATTAAAATTTGTCTTTTAGCATGTTGTGAACTTGAGAGTAGACCGTGCTTGAACTCATCAAGAAATGTTGTAACCGTTAGTGATTTGTGATTTACTTTTAAAGCTTTGTCGAGACGCAAGATCTCTTGTTTGCCTTTGTGTCTTTTGTGCACTTTGTCGGCGTCCATCTTTGAACTTTTACATTGCATTTGCGGACTTGAAGCGATGCAGGCCATGGCAATCCCTTTTGCTTAGGCTTTGTGCTTGGCTGAGAGGTTGAATGCTCCCTTGACAAGTCATTTTGACGGTCTTTTTCGCAGCTTCCTTGCCTCTTGTTGGCGTCGGGCTCTTGACCTCTTTTTTTTGCAGCTTCTGCTTGAGCTTCTTTTGTTTTTTTTTGTGAGCCCTTGCTCGAGCTCTCTTTTTTAATTTTTTTTGTGAGCCCTTACTCGAGCTCTCTTTTTTTTTTTTTTTTTTTGAAGCGCGTGAGGCGAAGCAAGCCCTGGCTTGGAAGCGAGACATGAGTCGATCGTTTGATCTTTGAGTGACCCTCGGATGTCCTTTGATGTTGCCGCCGTCGTTTGACTTGGTCAAGGTGGCTGGCAGGCGTGTTCTTGAAAAGTGCGTAGCTTGATGGAGGTCTTGATTGACATTCAAACTTTTGACTTTTTGTGTATTTTTAGGTAGGACCAATTAAGGTTGCCTACGTTCCCCGGACTAGAGGGCTCGGAGTGCTGCGTAGTTCGACACTACATGGAGTGCGAGATGCCTGATTGTTCTTCTTTAGGCGAAGTATCTGCGAAGTTTGCTTAGTTATTTGGATTCATGAAGGGATTGCCGTCTAGGTGCATCGGCTTCATGGCGCCTCGGAGAAGATCTTTTGAACCACGAAAGGGCCGATCCATGTGGGTTCCCATTTTCCCAGTGGGTTGGTTCGAGTGGGAGGCTTTTCTTTGAGTCTGAGGTCACCTTCCACGATGTCTCGGGATTTGACTTTCTTGTCGAAAGCTCTAGCCATCTGCTTTGATAGGCTCGGGCGTGTTCCATGGCCTTTAGTCGTCGCTCGTCTAGCGAGCCAATTCGTCGTGTCGGCTTCGGAGCCATTCGACTTCGTTGATGTCATTTTCAGCGGCGCTCGGAGTGAGGAATTTCTAGCTCGATGGGAAGGGCCTGCTTCCATCCGTATGTCGGGGCAAATGGGGTTTCTCCGTGGCATTACGGCCCGATGTGCGGTAGCCCCAAAGTGCAAGGTGCGGCTTCTCGGGCCAATCTCGTCCTCGGGTGGTCATTTTCGGATGATCCGTTCGAGGGTTTTGTTTCTTTGCTTCCACGGCGCCGTTTGTTTGTGGCCGGTAGGGAGAAGATTTGTGGCGTGTGATCTTGAATTCGGCCGGCGATGCATCGAATTCCCCTTCGAAGTGTGAACCATTGTACGATATGACCTCATTTGGGATGCCGTATCGGCGAGATGATGTTTTCCTTGAGGAAATGCGCGACCTTCTTGGAGGTGAGTACCTTGTAGGACTTGGCTTCGACCCATTTGGTGAAGTAGTCGATGGCTACTAAGATGAACTTCGTGGCCAGATTCTTTGCTGGCGGAGCGATTTTCCCGATGGCGTCAATTCCCAGTGGCGAAGGGCGAGGTGTAGTCATGCGGTAGAGATCGTGGGGAGGTAGATGATTGAGGTTGGAGAAGCGGGTGGCACTTGTCGCGGCTTCGGACAAAGTGGATGCAATCTGCCTCCATGGAGATCCGGTAGTAGCCCATCTGAGAATGATTTGCATCGGGGCTCTGGCGTTCATGTGGGGACCGCAAGCCCCATTGTGGACTTCGTTCATGAACTTGTTTGCTTCTTCTTGGGCGATGCGGCGTAGGAGTGGCCCGTGGTAGCGTTTCTTGTATAGCATGTCCCGAGGATGACGAAGTGAGAGGCGAGGCGTTTTAGGGCCATGATGCTCTTGGTTTTGACCCCTTACGTGTGTGGGTCTTCCTTGTTCATGAAGGTGGTTTCCCGTTCTTGAGGTATTGGAAGATGCTGGTTTGTCTTTGGAAATGGCGTCGGACTTGCGTCTCTTTGGCTCTTCGGCAATCTTGCAAATCGTTGTGATTAAAACCTTCTCGGCGGCTTGGGCCCGGTTTTCTCTCGTTTGACAACATGCTTAAATGTTTGCTTGATGCATTTATTTAATTAATGTGTTTTCCTTTTGTATAGATGAATTGTTATTAACTTGTTTTGATTAGTTAATATCATCATTTGTTAAAGATGCAATGAAATGGTTTTTTTTTAGGAAGGTCGGACCTTTTATTGAAAGCGTGAAGGCGTACATTGTTGATCAAAGATTCACAATCGTCGGGCGTAAAGCGTCAAAAGACTCAAAAGATGTGAATAGACAGACAACAAGACTCGAAGCTAGACTATAGGCGACGAGGGATTGGACCGAGCTTCATTACTCTCGGATGGGCTGTAGCTCTAGAGGGAGTGGTCTTTGGTTCGGGTGGCCAATCTTCCCTTGGCATGAGTCCGGAAAGTAGCTTGCATGCGGTTCGATTTCAAACCGGATCGCGGAGGTTTTGGCTGCTCCACGATGATGTCCCTCCATTAGTGTTGCCACCGAGTCCTTGGGGGTTTTTGATGATAGAAGTCGGCGAGGGCTACTTCTAGGAGGGCGAAGCATTCGGCGGTCGGAGTTGATTCTTGCGATGTTGATCACTTTCATAGAATCTGCCTCTTTATGCAGGATCTTTGCTTGGACGACATTTACAATGTCGATTCGGCGGGCATGCTATATCTCCTTCCACTGATTAAGCCTTGGAGGAGGTTGCGCCCTTTGTTCGTCAGTCGGACAGGAATGTTGAATTGAACTAGGCTGTGATGGGTTTGTCCCGTAAGATCCGAGAGTGTCGGCTAGAGGGTTGTCTTGTGCAGGGGATCGGTGATGAGCCGGTTTGCGAAGAGGGTTTTCGGCGAAGTAAGGGTCTACTCCTCGATCAATCTCCATTAGGGCATCCATCTCTTGATCCTCTCTCGAAGCATTCTTCACGGTCGCATATGTCGAGTTGTCATCGACCCATGAGTTCTTCGATTTCCGGCTCGTCGCGGCTTAGAGCGTGGATGTAAGGATCGGCTTCGTAGCGGGACGGGGTAGGAGAATCATGCAGGGAAGAGTATTCGGTCATGTCGGGACCTTCTTACAGGTCGTAGCTTGCGGCCAAGCACTTGCCATTACCTTTGCTTCCGCGGATCACTTCGATCGCTCCATTAGCATTGATGAATTTCACGCATTGGTGAAGAGTAGATGATCTTGCTTTCATCGATGTATCGAGGTCGTCCCAACAAAGCGAGAGAAGGTGGGTTTGATTTCCACGACTTGGAACTCTACCGAGGCTCCGGTTGTACGTCGGAGTTGGATCCTCAAATTGATGACTCCTACGATTGGTCGTGCGGTGGAATCGTAGGCTCGGATTACCGAGGTGAAGGCCTTATCGAAGAACGGTCGATGCGGAGTCGTTTCGGTGTGCTTAAAGCGATGATGTTGGCTGCGGAGCCGTTATCAATCAAGACGTTCGGGAGGAAGAACATCTCTATTTTTATGAGGATGAGGAGGGCTTCGTTGTGCCGATTCTCACATATTGGCAAGTCATCGTCTGTGAAGGCTAAACCGCTTCCGTGCTACCGTTGGACTCGGTCTCTTACGGGAACGTTCGATCCATCCATTTGTATGCCTTGGGTGGGGCAAAGATCGTAGGGAGACGGTTGCCCTTGGGCGTTCTTGTCGGAATTCCCGGTCACGAGATCTCTTGACTGCTGGTTTCACGCTCCCGGTCGTAGCGGGACAACATGCGACGGTTTCGGAAATTGCGGGGGTGCTCTCGCTTGGAGTTTCGTCAAAGGCTATTGAGTTTACCACTGTCGTTCGGGGAATGGATTTCCGATGGTATTGGGACCACGAGGGCGTTCCAATTTTCCCTCCTCGATGAGCCTGGACCACTGCTTGAGCACGAAGCAATTGTCGGTGGTGTGGCGGGGTAGTTGTGGAAGGCGCGGTGTTTGCTCATATCCATGTTGGGCTTGAGAGTCTTCGGTTGGAAATTCTCGAGTGGTTTGAGAAGATTTCGCTTCACGAAAGCCTCGAATACTTGACCCGAGGCATTTCCGGGTTATCTAAATCTTTGGGCGTGGGAAGCGAGGGGGTTGTTATTCTTTGGGGCTGCTTGATCGCGGTTTACTTGAGCTCAGTTACGAATGTAGTGCCTTTGTTCATTTGCTTCCTTTCCTTTGGTCGGAGCGGGAGTTGAAGTTGCCGGAGTTTGTTCGATAGCGGTAAGATGAGGCGGGGTTCTTTGTTGCCTTTTGAAGACTCGAGTCTTTTCAAACTTTGTCCGGCGTTGACCGTAGCACGGAGATCCAGGTAGAAATGGTGGGCGATCAAGGTTCTCAAAGATGGCTTGAGGCGGGAATGGAAGATGTCCATCTGCTCTTCTTTGGAAAGTGGATCCATTATCTCGCTTAGCTTCAGTTCCATCTTTTGTAGAACTTCGCCTTTGGTTCGTCATCCTTTTGTTCGGTGGCTTGCGAGTCATGGCGGTTTGTTTCCCATTCAAGATTGGCGCGGTACTTCTCGGGAAGATTTCGCGATACGATCCCACGTGGAGCGGTTTTACGCCTTCACGTTGAGGAACCACCTTAGTCTTTGTGGATTTGAGGAATGCTGAAAATGATGCGCCATCTGTTGAGGGTTGCCCCTTTGGCTCTCATACCCGGGGCGTAGGTGTCGATGTGGGTTTTTGGGCATTACATTAGTCAAACTTTTCCATTTAGGCATCTGAACTTTGGAGGGAGAGGGACCACTTTGTTCGGATCGGTAGGCGGGGAGGGAGTCCTTGAGAACTAGCTAGCTTGCCTTGCATGTCTTTCATTTGTTCGATCGGCCAAGCCATGTGAGGATCGGTATGCGAGGTGGGTTACCGTTTTCGGGGACGGAAAGCAGAAGATGGAGGTGGATTGGGCGATGGGATCGCCATTCGGGAGTCTTGGGGAGGTAGTTGAGTGTATACCAACCCATACCACAGGGTGTTGAAGTTGAGGCGTGATTGCCGGGTCAGTAAGGGTTGTGTTTGGGAAGCTGGGGAAACGATTCGTTAGCCCCAATTAGCGAGACTAGCGGGTGGCAAACTTGAGATGTCGGGATATCCGCTCGGGATACTGTCCACAGTAAGAATGGGGACTTTTGATTGTGGTTGCGAGAGCTCGTATAGAGGCAAAGGATTGAATCTGGGGATACGCGAGATGCATTGGGATACGCGGAGCGAGCACGTATGTGTCTTTGTTGGTGCGAAGCTTGATGTGCGGGCGGAAGCGGCTGTCTTTGGCGGGCATGTCGGGCTACTTGGCCCAGCGCTGAGGAGCTTTGAGCGAAGGCTGCTGCGTTCTTGGGATCTCGTAGCTTGGCGGAGGCGGGACTGGCGATAGCTTTGAGAAAGGGGGAGCGGTATATCTTCGTCCTCTATGAGAACAAAGGTTCCGTCGGGTTGGGAAGCTGCAAGCGGTTCCTCGAAGACGCAAGGTGTCGGCGATCCGGGCTTCTTTGTTCCTCTTGGCGCTTCTTGATGGTTTCGAAGGCTCGCGGCACCTCCTCCATTGTCTGGAGGTTCCTTAGTGGCGGGGTTCCGTTTCCCTCACTGTTATCTGTTGATCCGTCGTGGGGAGTATCGGACGGTGCGGACCGTTGAAGCTGGAAGGGCTATCGGACCTTGTGACCTCGATGCGAAAAGGCGGCTTCCGGGTATTCTCGGCCACTCTCGGTTATTTGGAGGGTGACGGGCAAGGTTTAGACACGGGAATGGCCTAACGGGATAAAAGGGGAAAGCTCACGTGGCATGCGGTTTCCGTTTCTTTTATTTTTGATTTTTTGTTGTTTTAATTTACTTAAAACATGTTTTCTCGAGAATCCTAGGTAGGTTGGAAAAGATTGCTCTTCTTTTTCGCAACTATGCTAGATCACAGGGTCGATGGAGACCATACGTGCGGCTATAAGCCCCTCGTTTTGCACGTATTTCGACATCCCGGGGTGGGCGGCCCCGGGCGAGGTCCTATAGTGCAAGCGGTTTCCACCGGCCTAAAGAAAAATCGAACCTAAGGACCGAGCTTTGTCATGTTCGTTTTGATGCGTTAGCCATGTGAATAGTGAACCGAGCCGGCCGGCTGAGTCAAGATCGGAGTCGAAGTTCGGCATGACCTCTCTTTACCTTGCTTGCGAGGATACGTGACGTTAGGCGTTAGGTGGGTCATATCGTCATGGGCGACGTATCAAGGCGTGATGACATGGTGTCATGCGAGCATGGATGTATATCGGGACGGAACATCGTGCAGGTGTAGCCGGAAATCAAGATCGGAGTCAAGATTTTAGCATGACCTTTCATCGCTTTGCTTGCGCGAGGATCTTGAGTTAGAGCCTTGACTCGAAAAATGGCCGGCATGGTATATGTATCAGTGTATGACACGGGCTGAGTAAAAACCAGCAGAATGCAGACGAGTGTGACTCGAGACTTCAACGTGCGGGGTTGACGCTTGGCTAGGATGGGATGTTTGGAATGATCCCGTGCGCGTCAAGAGGCCTAGGAAGACCTAACGGACTGCAAGCGAGACCACTCCGGGTTGAGGTTGTAGTGTGCGGTGTATCAGGCGGCGGTGCGCGTAGCGTGCGGTGTAGCAGGCGGCGGTGTGAGTAGAGTGCGGTGTAACCGAGGCGGCGGTGCGCGTAGTGTGCGGTCTCTAAAATTCTTTTACGAGTAAAACGAAGTTTTGAAGAATTTTAAATGTATGCACGAGATGTATATTGATGCATTTTTTGTATTTTTATTTTTTTGTAAAATAAAAACGAAGCACGTGCACACACACACAACTTGATTAAAGGAAGGGGTAAAATGAAAGTTTGACCCTCATCATCGTTTTAAAAATCTTTTGTTTTGTTTAAAAGTTTTTAAAACAAAAAATTCCCAATGAGTCGCCAGCGAAATTACAGGGATCCGGCTCGCGCGCGAGCCGGCATCTCGCATTCGTCGCTGTTCGGGAAAGTCGCCGGATCGAAGCGGCGCAATCGCGCCCGGCATCAGCTTATTCCGTTTTAGCGTTGCGTGTTGGAGGTGTCTCGGCCGTGTGTTTTGCTTTGTAGAGTCGCCACGCCGTTTTTATTAAGCCCAAAACATTGAAAAAGGGCATCGGTTTAAAGATAATTTTAAAGCTGTTTTTGTGTGATGAGATTTTGAGTTCGGAGGTCGAGATGACTCCAGGGAAGAGAATATTAGAATATTAGAGCTCACAGAGTAGCCTCGTAAAACGAGTCTTTCGGATACCCTAATATCCTTTAAATGTTGTGTGTGTGTGTGTGCTTTTAAAAATGCATCTTTGTATCGGATGTCTACATTGTATGCTATGTATGGAAATGTATTGAAATAGTGTAGGAAGGAAGCCTTACCAATGTTGGTTCGTGTCTGTCTTCATTGGGAATAGTGTTTGAGGTCGGAGTAAGCGTTCGGTATGGATCGGGATTGCCCGGGAGGGACCGGTTGTACGCGGACGAGTTTCGGCGTGAGTTGAGGTTGTAGGCTGCGTTCGGGCGAGAGGTTCGGCGTGCGTGGGGATCGTCGGGATCACTCGGGCGAGAGGTTCGGCGTGCGTTGTGGTGGCGGGAGTCACTCGGGCGGAGTTTCGGCGTGGTTTGGGATCGTCGGTTTGACTCGGAAAGAGCCGGGACAGAGTGGAAAGACCGACGAGGCCTCGGAGTACCACGAGGGGCCTCGGAGTACCTCGAGAGTGCCTCGGGGCGGCGCGGGAGCGTCTCGGGAGCGCTCGGGGAGGCTTCGGAGCACCGCGAGGGGGCTCGGAAGGCCTCGGAAGGATCGAAAGGGCGGGAATGCCTCGAAAGGACTTAGAGGGAAGCCGGAAGGCCTAGGGAGGAAGAGAGAAGTGGGAGGTGTGTGAAAATGAGGAGGGGAGCCCTCTATTTATAGTGCCGAGATTAGGTGGCGAAAGAGGTCCGTACGGACCTCCACAGTAATCCGATATTTTGGTTTTCCTCGATTTGAGGAATGCAGTGATGATGGAGGAATATTTGCAATTATGGTGTCCCACGAGCAATAAGGTCCGTACGGACCATCTTGCATGCAAAGAGGTCCGTACGGACCAACTCTGCGAGGAGTAATCATTTTCCGGGATTTGAGGAATATTGTGGACTTTAAGGAGATTCGGTAATTATGACAACAAAGAGGTCCGTACGGACCAATATTGCTTTCCCAATTTCTGAAAATTCCGAAGGTCCTTTTGTCCCTTTTTATCCCGAAAGGCTCCTCCCTTGGTTTGGTTGGGGGTTTAGAGAGGGTTTTGAGTGAGAGGGTCGTCGAGGCTGTGTTGATGAGTCTGCGGTGTTTCCGTGTGTTTGAAAGGGTGTGATCAGATTGGGGTACTTCTGGCCT
Organism: Adenophora triphylla var. japonica; assembly: GCA_022495995.1. Lineage (NCBI taxonomy): Eukaryota > Viridiplantae > Streptophyta > Magnoliopsida > Asterales > Campanulaceae > Adenophora > Adenophora triphylla. The sequence goes on along the minus strand of JAFEMH010004552.1, from coordinate 6,918 downwards.
CCCCGCGCGGTAGATCGCGTACGGGGACAACCTCGACAACGTCGCGGCGTCGTGGACGGGCGGAACCACCACCCCGAAATGGATTTGCACGATGAGCCGAGCACGAGCAGAGCCTCGAGTGCGGACCCAGGCCGATACATCTTATGAATAGGTATGTCCACAGTCACGGCCCACGATCGCAGATATGATTTTGAGCATTGGAGCGGGGTTTCGGGGGGCGGGGCCCAGGGGTGCCGGAGGAAGTGGGTGGGGGTGGGGCCAGGGTGCGGAGGGAGTGGGAGTGGGAGTGGGTGGGGGGTGGTGGGGGTAGCGGTGGGGGTGGGCGGAGGGTGGCGGTGGGAGTGCCCGGGCGTACCCTTCCTGGACCATCGGCTATGGGCTTCGGCGCTTATACGAGTGGAAGTGGGTTGAGGACTCCTTTATCACATGCGGGGTTCCATGGTTTCGTCGTCAGGCTCGAGATGACCCACGAACAACGGCAAGCTGCGAGAACAGATGCTTAGAAGAGGGTCTCGGCTCCGGAATCCGCTGATCCCTACACACCCGTCTTACTATGATAATAGGTAGAGAGTTCACTTTTGTTTTTTATTATTACGTAATGAAACTTTGTTGTATTGGTTTAGTTTTTATTTGAATGTTTTTATTTGTATTGAAACTTTGTACTATTAGTTTACTTTTTATTTGAATGTTTTTATTTGTATTGAAACTTTGTAACTTTGTACTATTAGTTTAGCTTTATATTTGATTTGAATGTAATTTTCCAATTTCTAAAAATGATTTTAGTTATTTTAATGAATATTTGAAAATTATAATTGATGATAGTTATTTTAATGAATATTTAAAAATTATAATTGATGATATTTATTAGATTAGGGAGTAATAAAATAAAAGTTTATTTTTCCATTTAAGTTTTAAGGTTCAATTTATGTTTTAGCATAATTCCAAAAAAAAATGTTCAAATGTGCTCTTTGTGTAATTATTGCGGGACGAATCAAAAAATTGTATTCATTGGGCCCAAAATTGGGTGGCCGCCCTTGTTCTTCGGCCGAGGCAAGGCGGCTTGGGTGGGCGCCAAGTTCTTTAAAATCGCTACACCGTGAAGCGATTTTCACTAAACTTCGCTACACGGTGTAGCGAGTTTAGTGAAAATCGCTTCACGGTGTGCATTTTAAATGAACATTTCCAATTCTTCTTTATATTCCGGCGTTAGTTTACGTAAAAGGGAGCGTCGCTCCCAATGTGAGGAAGCGTCGCTCCCAGTACACTGTAATGTAATATGTACCTTTTTTTTGGAATTATGCCAAACATAAATTGAAACTTAAAACTTAATTAAAAAATGAACTTTTTTTATTACTTCCTAATCTAATAAATTTCATCAATTATAATTTTAAATATTCATTAAAATAACTAAAGTCATTTTTAGAAATTGGAAAATTACATTCAACTCAAATATAAATTACATTGGACTTTTCAAGTTTAATGAAAACGACATAAAAATAAAGCGCAGCGGCGAATCAATTCAAGCCAAACATAAATTACATGAAAAACATTCTGCTACTCCACAGGTTCGGGCATCTCTGACGATTGTGCCCTTCTGATGGCATGATGAACACATACTCTTAGTTTATACGCTTGAAAGTCCATAGAATTACGAAAGCGTCTTGATCTAGGTCGTCCAGGACTTCGCGAACGTCGAAGTAGGGGATTAGGGAAGGAACTAGGCACCAAACCATCCACGCCCCAAGAGTCCTCATGCTCGATTGGTTCGAATGTCCCCTTCCATGTCTTGTAGTATTCCCCAACGGTGTAATATTCGAAACGAAATCTCGACCATCAATATTTTGTGCGAGAACAACAAGCGAGGAGATGGGAGCAGAGGCATGCGATAGGCAACCCATTTACACATGTGCGGGTGCGCTCATTAAGTCGGACAATCTGTATATTTCCTCGTGATCACCACTGACGTGCGGTTGTCACTTGATACACCCCATTTCGTGATTGTTGAACCTCTGACGTGATGTGTTGCCGCTTTTACGGTGTTCTTCAAGTAGTGATAAGCGACTTTCTGGCTGAATTGGTGTCGGGGATTGATGTTAGGGTTATCGGGATTACCTCTAAGGCATTGATTGAAAATCCATGCCTTACTTGAAAAGTACTCCACACGACGATAGAAGAGCGGTTTCAACAATTGCTTTGTGATTGGCATCCCACGAGCTCCCTTCATCACACCATGTGAAAACCTCGGACATGTTGGTAGTCATGATGCCATACACTGTAACCACCATCGTGTGCCAATGTCCATTTTCTAGCATCCAAATCTTTGAAACCATGCAATTGCCTCGGGCTTAATTCCACGGATACTCTCTAAGATAGATTTCAATTTTCTATCTTGAGTTGCTCTACCCGCTCTCGAACGAGATACTTGACCCTTCCCCTCTATACTTTTCCAAGAAATTTGCTCGCATATGTCTCGAAGCAATATCGATGATGCACGTTTGGCCACCACGTATCTTCGGCTACGGTCTTGAGAATGCCCCAATGACGGTCGAGATATCAAGCATACTTCACGACTCTTGATAATATGCTTGCAAACCGAGTATAAGAACCAACGCCCGGATTCGGCGATCCTCCTTTTCAACAACGTGAAGGCAAGCGGAAGTATCTTTGTCTTGGGCGTCAACACCATGGCAATCAGTATTACCCCTTTATATCTACCATGCATAAATGTTCCATCCACGAAATGGCGGCCGACGATGAGAGAAAGCTTCAATGCAAGGCCCGAATGCCCGAGAATACTGTCGAAACATGGAGGCTTCAGACGGGAGGAGGAGGTGTAGAGTACTCAACAATTGTCCTCGGATTGTATTTTTGAATGAGCTGCTAGGACGCGGGATAACCTCTTATAAGATTCCTCCCAATCTCCAAAAACCTCTGCAATGCCATACGCTTTCCACACCATGCCTTCTTGTAAGTAATTACCTTGTCGAACCTACTAGAGATGTGTGCAATAATGACTCCAACCTTGACATACGAATCGGCCTTAATAACACCAACTGACTTCCCAGACCGATAAACTTGGCATCTAGATTGGGGTGATCTTGACTTGCTCGAGAATATAGCGACGGTGAGGAGCCTTATACTTGGTCGCTTCCCAATAGCGAAACTTCTTCCTACTCAGCGCGAACATAAAAATGACATGGATAATTTTTCAACGAGACACTCAAATTACCCATGTGTTCGGTGTGCTCTTTCTTACCACTGAACCTGCGATTGTTTTTAATATGGAACCTTTTTATATCCAAATTGTGCCTCGTTCTTGCCGGGAAAGCGTATCCACTTTAGCAATCGGTGCATTGTTCGGATCCCGAGCAAAGAAAACTATGTGCATGATCGTAATGTCAATCAAGCCTTGTTCTTGTCGAGCAGATGTACCAATATCGTAAAAGGGATAACTCGCTCTCTGCATATCTTCGATTTTGCGGCACTTCATAGTGAACAAGAGGTGCTTCCACATCATCATCAATCGGCCCGTCATCACCGGCTCCCGAATCAACATCGAATCACTACTACCCTCCTCATATTCATCATCATCATCCTCTAGCATTGCATCTACATCGGTTAATGCACTTCCTCTTCTTCATAGTCAACATCATAATCATCATTAACGTGATCATTATGCCCGAATGCCGATCATCATCATGAACATGATAATTATGGCCAAATGCCCCATCATCATAATTTGGTGTTTGAGTTGATACAAGAGTTTGGGAACTTGGACCAACCCCATCAATCACGGTTACCGAGTTGGAGAAAACTGAAAGTACTCTCTGTGTGCTTGTGTTTCAAACTACGGATTGGATCGATTTTCAATTGAATTTTACAACAACATACGGTACAAATTTCCAATCCCCCAAATTTAGCAAGCGATCGAACATTACATCCATTACACGCATCATCTTCAATACGGAAAGGAAAGTACTCACCAATCCCGCTATCAAAAGAATGAGGGCATCTATAAATGACTTTCAAATCAAATTGAGACCGATCTAAGTTCGCCTTTTTATATAACTCATCAATCAACTCATTGTATTTCCATTGGCAATTATTCCTTATTGCACATTTTGGTCCCTTTTTGAAATGAGGACCATCAAACGGTTGTTCATCATCACCTCCCCAATAACACATAAAAATGATTGGACCCCCGTTCATATTTAACCCTACATTACGAAATCAAAGTGTTAAAACCTACATAACAAAACTCTTACATTTATTATATCTACAATATAATAAAACATAGTTAAATCATTAAATTTTATATCTAAACACAAGTCAAAATAATAATTAAGATGATGTTAATTTACCTTGATTCTTGTTGATCTTCAACAATTCTGATGAAATAAAATAACGTGAAGAAGTTTTATTTTGAATTAAGGGGATTTAGAAAATGGTGATTGAGAGAGTTGATTGAGAGAAAGAGAGAAAGGTAGGAGAAGAAACAAAGGCATTTGAGAGAAAAGAGAAGGCTGTGAGATTCTCTCGAGAACCACGTGAATTCATTGAAAATTTAACCACGGGTGTTGAAAGCTTGCTACTTTGTTCTTTGTAAAGGGTTTTGTTTTACTTAAACTCGCTACACAGTGTAGCGAGTTTCAATAAAGCTGAATTAAACTCGCTACACCGTGGAGCGATTTCGGCTTTATTGAAACTCGCTACACCGTGTAATAGCGAGTTAAAGTCTGAAGATTGTCCCCCAAGATTCGTTTCAAAATTTCAAAATTTTTTACTTCTTTTGTTTTTCATTCGCGAAGGCATTTTGAACAATAAATATAGGTTAATTTATGTATCATAATGAATATCTAAAAATTGTTACTTGAAGTACATATAATGTTGTAACAATAACAACTTTTAAATTTTAATTTGGACAATTAAATCAGCTTCAAATTTTTGCTCAAAATAGCTTCGTAGTAACATCAAAAAAAAAATTTCGTTCGCGAAGCTATTTTGAGCAATAATTATAGGTTAATTTAGATATCATAATGAATATCTAAAAATTGTTACTTGAAGTACATATAATGGTGTAACAATAACAACTTTTAAATTTTAATTTCGACAATTAAATCAGCTTCAAATTGTTGCTCAAAATAGCTTCGTACTAACAAAAAAAAAATTACATGTGTTAAAAAAATAATGACATGTGGCTGAATTTTTTTTTTTTATAAATATTTATTTTTCATATTTTAAAACAAATGATAACATAGGAAATCTTACATAAAATTACAAAAAATAAATATTTTCGAGTTAGTGGCCACATCCCGGCCACATAGGAAATCTACATAAAATCACAAAAAATAAATATTGTCAAGTTAGTGGCCACATCCCGGCCACATAGGAAATCTTACATAAAATCACAAAAAATAAATATTTTCAAGTTAGTGGCCACATCCCGGCCACATAGGAAATCTTACATAAAATCACAAAAAATAAATATTTTCGAGTTAGTGGCCACATCCCGGCCACATAGGAAATCTACATAAAATCACAAAAAAATAAATATTGTCAAGTTAGTGGCCACATCCAGGCCACATAGGAAATCTTACATAAAATCACAAAAAATAAATATTTTCACACATGAAATCTTATATAAAATCACAAAAAATAAATATTGTCAAGTTACATGTCCAATAACGAAATTAACAGTCCTTGGGAAACACTTTAAAAACATTGGAAGTAACAATGTTAAGTATTTTTGATGAGCGCGAGGAGCCCCCAAACAACAGCCTAATAGATCAACAAAAAAAAACATTTAAAACAAAATGTTAAGGAATATAATCTTAGGGAGTGTAATGTTAAGGAAAATATTTCATACCTTAGTCGGTATAAAACGGCACCAACAGCCTATGTGACTTCCGCCCTCGCTATCTCTCGTCACTTTGCTCGGCAATGTAAGCATCAATGGTATCGGTAGGATCCTTCAAAACCAAATGCGCGAGCCATGATCACTTGAGTAAACTCCTTCGCAACCATGACAACCTAATAGAACAAAAAAATATAATGATCAATTATTTATAAATTTCAACCTTAACTATAATTAAAATAAAATAATATCTGTTGCCCACCTCTCATATTTTTGGCAATTCTCCTTGATCATTCTCGAGGGATAATAAGTACCCTCTGCCGAGTGAGATAGTCCATCGCGAGAAAGCCGAGAAGCTTTGCCACGAAAATCATCATCTTCCATAGGCTCTTCAAGTTTTTTACGTATGGCCTCTTATAGGTCGGCCCGAGCGGGAGTCACACGACTGCGTAAGGCATGAGCTTTTCCGGTGCGTGCCGACGCGCTTGTAAGCGGCTTTGCCTTCTGCGACGGGACCGAGGTATGATATGACGGCAGTGGAGATTCTCTCTCTCGTTCGATTTGAGGCGGTGGAGGCGGTGGAGATTGAAACTCTCGTTCAATTTGAGAGAGATTAGATAGACGATTGGAGAGTTTGGCCGGGATGTCTGGAAGAGGTTTTCGTCAAGATACCGGCGGGGTTTTGATGGATCCATTTTGAGAGAGATAGATGAAAGATGGACTAAGAAGAAAGAAAGAAAGAAAGAAAGAAAGAAAGAAAAGGGAGAAGCTGGACCGAGAAAGAAAGAGAATAGTATGTTTTGTTGGGATGACGGAGAGGGTTATGCGGGGATTTGGAATATATTAAACTCGCTACACGGTGTAGCGAGTTTGACTCAAATCTAGTCAAAACTTCATGCAGGTAATAGCGAGTTTAGTTTAATTAAATGCCGTAATTAATTTCCCAACGGCCTAAATTAGTTACCCTAAACTCGCTTCTACGGTGTAGCGAGTTTTGACAAACCACTAGTCAAACTCGCTACGGTGTAGCGAGTTTCAAGAAAAGGACATTACGGGCAATAGTT